>WIXG01000244.1:0-120219 GCA_009869945.1 Mesaphorura yosii | reverse complement strand
CAATCAAATAATCAACTGGGAAACTGACTGAAACAGCTGAATTCAAATCTCTCATCTCTGTCCTTGTCTTGCCTTGCCTGCAACTTCAGACTTGGCTCTAGTCTCAAGTAAATTGCACTGTTAGCAATAGGCGACATCCATTTAATTACAATTAACGTACGATAAGCAGGTTGAAATTGCAATATGGTTGCAAATTATAGTCCCAAACTGGGTGCTAATAAGGTCTGGGCAACAAATCTCCGTTGAGATTAGTCAAATCAGAGCACTATTCAAATGAAGTACAAAATTCGGCTTGTTTGAGCTCCTGTCTTGAGGTCTGCCGAACCGAAAGCTAATTTTTACCGCCGAGAACTGTCAAAGAAATATGCGTCTGCTGCTCTGAATACGCGCAAATTTTTGGACCATTGGGCTCAAAAAGTGCAAATCTAAAGATGATATGACAAGGAGAGTCTGAAGGTGGATTCTTGACGTTCCATCAGCGACAGCATCCTTAGCAAAGTACGTTCCATACCATGTCAAACAGCGTTCCGTCAGCACATCGTGGGGAGTTGGAGCCTTTCGTGGCCACTTCGAACACAACGCAGCACTCTTCTTCTTCCTCCTCTTCCTCCTCTTCTTCCTTCTTCTTCTTCTCCTTCTTGGGCTCCTTCTTTTTTTTCGGACAAATTATCGGAATGTTTGTCTGAATCTCAATGTTGGCTGGTTCGCCCCCTGCAATTATTATTCCATTTAATGGCATATTCTGTACACATTTTGCGTGTGGCATAATTTTGGTTCATATCAAAATTTTTCGCATTCTCGAGCCCATTACGCCAGTGGAAGAAGAACGGGACTGTCTAAATAGTTAAAGGTACCTTCAGTCGCATGCTGGGTTTGTGGGCTTGAGATGGAAACTCCGGTATTGAAAGGTGGACTCGTGACGACGGCTGTAAATGTATTTATGCTGGTATGCCGCGCACGTGCTCTGCATTGCAACTGTAAAATTAAACATTTTATGAATATTTTAGCTGTAGGAATCTGAAGCATTTGGGAGCGGCGGAATAAATGGAGTCATAAAGACACATTTAAAAGGAACAAATGGGCGCGGAGAATAAATTACCGTTTGTCCTATGCTCCATTTATCTTCTTTCAGAACGCCCTTGTGTTGTTGGAGTAAGCCAAAGGTTTCACTTTGTATCGTCTCGTCGTCGGCCAGCCACTCCACTTCGAGTGCCACCGACTCGGGCACGACGTGTCCGCCGAGAGTAACATCACAGAAGAATTGAATCTGTGTGTTGTCTTTAGACATTCCGAGCGAAACCTTTGTCTCGAGTAAATCAACCGGAACTGAAATTGGGTCAAAAGCATCAACGTCAACTATGTTATTCCTGTAAACAACTGAGGACCGTCTGAATCAGAGAAGGAACGTGTCTTACAATGACACGGTGTGTAGCCTGTGTCGCTGGACAGACCCACCGGACAAGGCACTTCGTATCCTGCGCAGTACGCTGCGGGGCACGCTGGCGTCGGTCGAAGATGGTATACGATGTACTCACTGCAATTGCGGACGAGCATAGGCAGCTGCGTTGTGCAGCACTTTCCCTGAACCGAAATGCAGCCGGAGGCCTCCGTGATTCCTTCCTCCACCGTTGGAATGGTTCCTGAATTAGCGATGCAGATTGGTCAGAATAAAGCGCAACGCATATGACATTTTTTCATGGTACCTTTCATCCAGACCGGAGCTCGAGTCCCACAGTAATTGACACCGGGACACGACGTAGGAATCGTGTTCCCGGCCAATGAGTGGAATCGGTACCATCCTGGAATCAAATCTCGATCACAAAGCACCTGTTCCCGCTGCGAGCCGGACCCGAGTCGGTAGTTGTAGCTTCTTTCCGGCTGATCACTCAATACGCGGTGGTGTTTCGGGTGGCAGGGGTTGACTTGCTTCTTTGGCTTGGGCGTCGTCGGTTCGTCAAAAGGGCGATAGTCATCATAGTCGTAATCCCTTTCCCTTTCCCTTTCTCTGTCTCTGTCTCTGTGACACAAACGAACAAACACATATGACACAAATGCTTCCGGAATTGACAAGGAGACGGAATTGTTGGAAGAGGATGATGCACCTGTACTGGCAATGAGTCGTGAGGACACAAACACTCCAAATCAAGCAATAACTGCACAGCACTTTAATCTTTCCCATATTCCATCAAAATATGCCTCGAACGAATTCTGGCGTCTGAGGGGAAAGTTCGTTCGCGTCGTCCAACTGCACTGACTAGGACGCGCTTGCACTTGTTACATGTGAACGTTTGAAACAAAAGAGCGTGTGTTCGTCAGTCCAAGTGGATTCATTTGTGACGATAATTTGGGAGAGAACGAGAAACCTCTTGCAGCAACGAGCTAATGTAGGCAAATCATTGGCAAATATGGACGTAGAATTGTGGATTGATGAGGTATCAACCCAAGACGAAAGACGAGGCTCTGTGCATGCGCTACAAGGCGGATTAAATTGAAAAAACTAAATTGCCCCAGAAGGTAACTTTTCATTTCATTTTAGCTTGGTTTTGTGCGTTAATAAGAATATTTTGTCTTGTTCTGAATGAGTGCTCCCAAATTTCAAATTCATAGTACAATATCATGCGTGCACATGCTCGCAGAATGCAACAATCGTGTACATCGCGAGAGGCATGAATCTTGCATGACATGATTCTCTGAATTTCCCTTGTAAAACGAGTCGATAGATCAGAGTGGATGGATACTCAGCGTGTTTTCTTTTCATTTAGAATCTTCTAGGACGATTCGCTTTTGTGTTGAGAGCTTGAGACTTTATTTTTGTGGTTGCAAAATTCCCATTCAACAAATGCATGAATTGTTAATGTGCGACAGCCGCTTTGAGTTGAAGAATTTTCTTGCACAATTCCAAAGGAGCATTGACAACATGCTCACACCGCAGCCGCCGAGCCACCTCCCGTTACACAGATAGCTTCGTACCACAAAGTCACCTAATTTGAAGTCTTTTAGAATTTCCAAGGTTAACTTTCGAGACGTACACGAATGACACTTGGGACGCTGACTTTTAACGACAATTTTATGCGCCTGTGGATAATGAACTTTATTTACTCGCAATTGCCGTAAATGTGCGCACGGAGGTTGGACTTGGATGCTGGTACCACTTGACTCCGTCCCAATCTAGAAATTTCCTTTACGTACGACTACGCGTAGTGCGTAGGACGTGTCAAGTCACAGGTCTCATTGGTTACATCAGAAATTGTCAATGATTTGTCGCTTTAAGCTTGAAGTCGAATTCAGGTACCAAACTGCAAATGCTCGATTGACAATGACGCCATTGCGTTATACCTGCGATGCCGTTGCATTGTTGAGTCTATTTTCTCACTTACGCTTTTATTGGCTTCATTGTCTTCTTTGCACACATCTCAAGTTCACTCTTACTCTGGGAACGAACGGGAAGGCGAATGAACAGTCTTTTTTGGTGGGTTTATGATGCCAAATATATTTCGATTTTGATTCGAGACTATCGAGACCATTATTTTGGCACGCGTAAGCGGAATGCATTCTGAAAGTAAGATCCCAAAGCATCCATATTCCACAATACTTAATACTATATTTAGTCAACCGAATCGAGCGACTGAATTTTTGATACCGCAGCGTAATGAATGCGCAATGCACGTGCTCTTGAACGATTTTTGCACATTTGCTTGCCATTTGAGACTACTCGGCCGTGTCTTTATTGCAGGCGTTTAACTCGTTTAAGTGGCAGAGCAATAGCAAGCGAATAAATGTTGGCTGGGAAGGCATTGGTACACTTGACAGTAATTAATTGAGTTAGCCAGACCAACGTGAGAGGATTTGCGCGGAGAACGCTTCCGCTTCTTCATTGCGGTGTGTTGTTTCTCAATTCAACTAATCACGCTGCAGTCATACGCTGATTATACAAACGTGGCGTGCCGAAATGTTTTCCTCACCTCGCCACAAGTTGCATTACATTCGAGATTTACGCCACTGCTCTCTGAAAACGAAAACAAAATCATGCTCAGTTATTTCCTGTCGTTAACAGCCAATCATGACGTAGCCAGGCTAATCTGTTTAAACCGTGCATATTCGATTCGCTCTTTCAAAACAAATTAGCCCATGATAGCACAGCGGTGCGCAGTTGGAGTTTGCAATTGAATCCGCGACCTGTTTTCTACTTGCTTGCACAAGACGAATAAGACGATGTTCAGCTTATTAACCATCTTTGCTAACCTCCAATTCAGTTCAATGCGAGTGCAAATTTACAATTGAAAGAAAACAGAACTACAGTAAAGGGTTTGCATTTCGAGCAGAGCTGCCGCTTATGCGGAACTGGGCACCCATCTTAATACACTTCAGTCTAAAGACGTGCTCCCATCATTAGATGCTTGTAACGAAACGTCTCGTGTCAAGAAGCAATTTACATTAAATTTCTAGAGCATTTCGAAATTTCGCTGTCTTCTTCAATGCCCGATGCGTGAAGTGCATCCCGGCCTCATTCATTCTAATGATTCTAATGCATTGACGAGTACAATGCAGCAAAGTGGCGGCCCACGATCTCAGCTTGTTGGATTCATGACTTGAACTATGAATACCAACTGAATCCAGGGTCCATCACTTGGCGTAAGCGTTTCTTGTCCTTTCGATGAGTTTAAAGTTCGTGTGGTCGCATTTCACCTGACATTCCATCTTTTGAGTTTGTTAAAAGACATGATCCGCTTCCATCGTACGAATTCCCTCACGAGCAGTGTGGGGAATGTGACTTTTCACAAGACGATAACTCTGGTGGTTTATTCAATAATCCTCAGCAGATACCACCTCACACTTCCTTAATTCATAAATCCAGGTATAAATTTCACTGGTAACCTATCTCTATTTTACAATATACAAATTTTACTTATTTTAAATTCAATTTTTAGCCTGCGGCGATCGCTGGCTCTATTTCATTCAGGTTCATCTTCAACTCTCCGAACTGATAAAGCAGTAAAAAATTTATTCTTCGCAGAATTTTCCTTTTCTGTCAATCGATTCTACTACTATCTTTTCAATCTATTCTAAGAAATTCTAAGCAAGTAGACTAAAAAATTGCAAAATAATTTCCAAATTAATAAGTATGGTTCAGACCTGGAAGTAGAGCCTCGAAATCGTAGGAAAGGAGCCCGCAAAAAATCCAATTCTATCTAAGCCTAAATCCTATGTTTGGTCATTTAAATGTTTATCTACAATCTTCTTGACAAGTCTTAGTGAGGCTTCATTTTCTCCAGCCACGTTTTCCACTTTGTATGGCGGAGAAATGAATACTTCATTTAAAACAACGATTTTATCTCCATCCCAGTCCACTTCTTGGATGCTATAAAAAAAATTACCGTGAGGTACGAATGGCATATCAGCAAAGTTGTGAAATACTTACGTCTTCGTTATTGCCAAAAACAGCTTGCGGCCTTCCGGGGCTACATCAGCCGACAGGGCACGAATCCGAGCTCTCTTGAGCGCAATAGCCTTATCTCGGCGTTTGAACAGCTGACCGAAAAATTGCCAGGATTAGTAGAGGTTCAAAAGCCTGCTTTAAAGCATGTGAATTACTTACCTTAGGAAAATCAATGGGTTTTAAAGCTTCTACTGGCGACTTGTCGTCTACGCTTATTTTGTCGACACAGTCTGCATTAATTACGTAAATATTACTGCAGGTCGACTTCCCATTTGAAGCTGGGGCTTCTGCATAAATAAGGATTACACACAAATTAGCTTTCAACTAACACGGTTAGTATAACTGTTGTCTCTTTAATGGTAAAAATTAGAGTTTTGAATCATTGAACTCAGAGCGAGGCAAATGCAAAGTAATGAGAAATTGAAGGTTTCTTACTTATGACTAACAGTCTGGAGCTATTCTGGTATGCCACAACTTCTCCTTCGACTTGTCCTCCCGAGTACCGACACTTTATGTGACTTCCGACTCCGAAGTAGTTTTTGTTGGCCAAATC
Organism: Mesaphorura yosii; assembly: GCA_009869945.1. Classification (NCBI taxonomy): domain Eukaryota; kingdom Metazoa; phylum Arthropoda; class Collembola; order Poduromorpha; family Tullbergiidae; genus Mesaphorura; species Mesaphorura yosii. Next base: position 114,229 of record WIXG01000244.1, on the reverse strand, counting down.
TCCACTGCCAGATGCACCGCCGGACTTTTCTTCTGCCGCCGCCATTTTAATGGTGGTTTGGATCTGGGATGTAAAATTATCGCAACTGCTCCCTTGGATCCAAATGTCCACCAGTGCTGCCTTCGGGTCGGTTTGAAGCCAGTGAGCCCACAAACTAAATTAAATTTGAACGTGAACTCTTACACGGTTTGCGGTTGACGATGGTGAACTTCTCACATGTTCCGTACAGTGGACTAACGCGAACGAAAGGAAGTGCAAGAGTGCAAGCACATGCGCACATTTTAGTACGACAGTTTCGGGAACCTTCAATTTGGGTTTTTTGAAAGGAGGCTCTACATCTTCGTTCCTCTCGGGTGTTTACTTCACAGATGAGTTCCTCTATCTGGAAAGCTTCTTTATCGCTTAATTGTGGAAGATAAGGTAAGGTGAGTGCAAACTTTATTTGTGTGGATAAAACTTTTTCAGATTCAATTACTGGTAATGTTTTTATTTAGTTCAATTTCTTCGAAGAACTCAGCGAAGACCTCTGATCGTGGTCTTAGGCATCCGCCATGGCTGAAAAACTGAGAGATGTGAGAAACATTTCTCCGTTCCTGCAAATGATGCGCAACTTCCTTCTTGGAGTGAGAACGACTAATAAATCGAGCTTCTGAATGGGTCTTAATACAACCGTAATTTTTTGCAGAGGAAATTTAATCCTGCAACCGGGACTCTGAGATATGCTGAAGCTTTAGCTGCTAGAACCCAGCCTCCGCCAATCTTACCTGATGGCGAAGCTCATAAACTGTCAGCCAACCATTATTGTCTTCGTGATGGACGTCGGGAAGTTGAACCACCAACTCTAATTGCATACAATACGGGTCAGAAGCAGATAGCATCAGGATTAAAGTAAGTCAAGAATAAGAAGCTGCCCTTCGCAGCCTTCGCTTCCTACTTTCATGGATCGATTTATTATACAGGGATCCTTCTGCGCCTGTTAAACGAATTACACCTGGAAAATCCTGGAAATGGGACTAGTCAAATCGGACATTTTAGTACGTTGAAACTTCGCAGCAAAGTTCAAATTTCCAGCGCCAGACCCGATGAAATCAAACTTCGATGGTTATCAGTAACAAGTAGTGTGTTCGTAGCTCATATACTTCCCACAATTAGAATTGTGTGTAAATAAAGCTACCGGAGTTCTCGATGTAAATATCAATAAAGGAATGTGAAAGGAAAGCAAGTGACCAATTTCCATTCTTTCGACTCCATCGACAGAACCAATCCCAAATATGATTCCGATATGACCCAGGAGTATCCAAGTAACTAAACCATGGCATTTTTTAAAAGTTATTTATTTAACCTTGTTACAATTTTACAAATTTTATACTTCGCAAGACAGTTGGCAACGTTTTGCATATCAATATTACTTGTAGCTTCTCATCCAATCTACACCCTCTGCTTAGTCCATACGTTACATAACTTAAACATAACTGCCATCATCGAAATGAAAGAATTTTAGACTGGACAAACAATTTTGTTGGTATAAAGTGGGTGCTTCCTCACTGCACTGAATTGAAAACAGAATTAACTGGACATGAAGTTTCTGAACTTTGTGATTCCCAATTGAACTCTCAAGCACTTCTGAGAGTACAACTAGCACTAGCAATGTACTTACTACGCTCGTATTCATAATTACATTTTCACATTCATTCATTCATTTCATTTTTACATTTTTTTCTCTAGTAACTGCGAAGTTGGACAGGTTACACTTCCTACGATGAGTTTGCAGAAACTTTCGTTTCTTCTTTCTTAATACCATTTTCTTTCTCCTTACGATGCTCTTTTTCTCTGTCCTTCTCCTTCCTGTCCTTATCCTTTTCTTTATCCTTCTTTTCCTTCTTCCTACTTCGATCTTTGCTGCGAGAACGACTTTTCGATCGCTTCCGATGACGCGAAGAAGGACTCTTTGATCTTTTCTTACTACGGCTTCTTCGTCGGTCTCTGAAAATAAAAATAAGAAACATATTTCAGATAAAGAAGTCCAAAAAAAATTTCCTTATTTGCTCGACCAAGGTTTGATACCTCGAGCGACTCCTCGACTTCTTCTTCGAGCGACCGTGAGTGCCTCTGCTCCGAGAGCGTCGCTTGCTGCGGGAGCTTGAACGCCTTTTACTCCTCGACCGGGACCTCCTCCTTTCACGGGACCGAGACCTTCTTCTGTCTCTAGAACGACTTCTTTTTTCAGGTCGAATTCCCATGTGTTGAGTTGAAGTACTTCCTGCAATTCATAAATATGTGGGTTAAGAAAAATCTACATTTTGAGAAATTAAAGAATGAGTAAATGAACTCTAATTTATTGTACAAACTTGCCTTTGTTCTCCATTGTCCCGGGTAGAAAAGTCTGCCTTGACAATGCATCCTCGATTTCTTTCTGAGCAGCTTCGTTGGATTTTGCTTGAGGTTTTAGAATGGATTGTGCCGCGTGGTAAACCCTACATTAATCAAATCAGAAGATTAGATAATGACCTTCTCCAAGGAGTAAGATATCAATTTGAACTTTGAAGGTAAAGAATTGCTGAATCACGGCATCTACATGGCGTAAAAGTACAACTCACAGAATGACAGGCTTTGTCATTCGTGGGTAATTTGAGCATTGATTGATTGAAGTTTGTTGAACAATGACAATTCGTTGTGGAGCATTACTCACTTCTATGGTCTGTCAACATGTCAAGTTAGCTAGTGGCGCAGATCAGATCCAACTATGCGGCTATTCAGTTTGTGCCTTTACACACAGAGAAGAAACAAAAAGAAAATGCACGTTTAAGGTACCAACTGTCTGTAACATACGAGAAGGCATTAAAAAGTAATTAATTACTTAGTACACACGCTTGGCGTTGGTTTGGTCCAGAAAACATGACCTTCGACATTTTAGCATTTATCAAACTAGCATCCATCGTTAATTTGGCGTCCTACCGCTCATTACCAGACAAAACTACAGAACCAGTCTTTCAACGTGTAGAAGATCCAGCTGCCGTGGCTAGTGTGCGCGTCTCGCCAAAATGCTGATATACAGAAAAAACCAAAAAAGAAAGAGATGCCACTATTCAATCTCTTTTCCAACAAAATAGTACACTAACTATTCAACTCCATTGCAATTAAGAGAATAAAATATTTAACTACTAGCGAATCCAGTTTACTTTGTCCCTGCAGCCATAATCTCCCTGAAGAACTTACCGTCCATTCTCAAAGAACGAGAGTGTCCGTGATATTTAAGTCTGGCTGAACAAATTAGATAAAATCTTCGTCTGGAGCCAATAATCCCTGGCATCTGATGTAGTTTACAGCATGGGTCAAGCAAACATACTTATCAACTTGCTAGTAAAAGGGCTAACTTGGCTCTGTACAGTTTAGATACAACTTAAGTTACAGGAATCAAAAGTTAAGAAAGGAAAAGGAACCACTGCGAATCATTGCTTTCGACTAAGCCATAACATATTAGAGTACTTACTTGATAGTTTTAGATCCAAATTGCGTTCCATTCATTTTCATTGCCTCGAGAATGCTAGGCTGTTCACTAAACTCAAGTAGACCATAATGCAACGGGTCATTGTCTCTCGTACAGAAGCGAAAATATTTTACTTCTCCGGCAGAACTGAAATGATCTACGACTTCTTGAGATGACAGTTCAGGGTCCAAGTTTCCAATCATTACAGTTCGCCGAATTTCCTCGATTTTTCTTGCATCCAGAGTGGGCAACAGATGCGGGTACGGAGGCAAACCAAGCTCAACCAGTTTAGGATCATGTGTTGCAACAACCTGATTTGGTGGATAGCCTTCAAGCTGAAACAAAATTTAATCAGTCAAATTAAAGCTCTGACCCTTGGCTTACTGTAATGTCTAATCTACCTGGCTTGTGACATGCTGTGGAAGCTTCGGATCTGCGATTCCAGGAAGCAATGAACCACTGTTTAAAAGTTCCATTCCTTTTTGTTCATCAGGAATCTCATCTACCAAATAACAAAAGAACACAAACGCAGTTTATACAACAGTTAGTAACACCTCATAAGCTAGGCGCATAATTTAAAAAATTAAATCACGGACTTACTTTCCATGTAAGGGACAACAATCAGGGCCCTGTCGATAAACACAGTGTTGGTCAAGTGTTGAGAAATTCCAACACTGTTTGATTCATAAAATTTTATGAAACAGATTTTCGACGGAACTGTCATTCCAATGTCCCTGGAATCAGAAACGCATCATATTAATCAACCGAATAGTTCCATGCATTGTGGAGTAATCAAGATTTGACTTACAGGGTTGGGTACAGTCGAATATCGTCAATCTTTCCCAAGTATCCGAACAGCGTTTGAATTTCTTCTTTCTTGGCCTGGGGTGCGATGTTGACCACTTGGATGATTTTTGTACTGCTGTCTTTATTCTTACGATGCGAACTTCGCCCATTTCGAGATTTTTGTATATCAGCTGCACTTCCAGGAGAAGAAGCGGAGTCGGAGTCCCCGGTCGTCATTTTGGTTGGAGCCTTGCAGAAAGAAATGATTAATTAACCATTTATGTTCTTCCAGGTGCTAATTAAATTACAAGGGAAAGCTTCCTCCCTTTCGTAAAAGTATACTTTCAAATGAATATTTACAAATAATGAGTTTCAAAATTACAAATTTTGGCAATAATTGCTCTGTGAATGATACTAATTAACAATATTAACGGAAATGAAATTGGGTTCCGACATTCAATTATCTGAACTGGAACGCCAGGCTAATTGATTTCTTATATTTTTGAAATGAGCACGGGAAACGACTTAAGAGGTGTAGCATGAGCGACAGTCACGGTATGCTCCAAGCTGCTTTGTAATGTGCTGAACAAGGCAAGCTAATTTCAACTTTTGTGTGAAATCAAGCTCGAATAGCACACTCTGTTGCGGAGTGAGGAACACTCACGAGTTGAATCCGGCGAGAGGGAAGGATTTTATGAATTTGACTAGCACGAGATTCGAGAGAAATCTAAATATCTACTGACTGTTGCCGAGAGGCTGTCAACTGCTCACTGTCTTAACAGTTATCGAGGTTGTCTTGGGTAGAATTTTGTTGATAAGTCGAAATAAAGAACAAGCTGAAATCGTTGCAAGATTGCAACGTAATCGCAATGAAGAAACATAGAGGGCCGGAATCTAGTGCAGGTGTTAGCAATCCCAAGGTAATATTTCACGGCAAAGTGCAACAGCCGGGTAATACTCTAGCATTAATGGTTCGAATAATTCTCTTTCCCCTAGAAGAAACGGGAACTGGATTCACCGAAAGCCGACCCAAGAGACCATCTTAATGACAGTGACGACGATGATGGGAACCAGTCCAACGAGGATGCATCGCTGCCCCAAAAGCGGTACTATCGACAACGTGCACATGCGAATCCGATATGCGACCACGAATTTGACGTGTAAGTCTGTCTTTCTTTAGCAGGGTAGTTGAATTTACTTTAACTTTTACAATTTTTCATTGTTTTGACTTTTGCTGTAAAGACCTGTGAAGCCGGATGAAGTTAATTGGTCTCAACTCTATCCAGATGCTAAAGGGTCCACTGAGTTTATCGACGAAGGAGAAGGAGCGAACTCTGCCCTTGAACCCATGGTTGAATTCCTGGATGTTGGATGTGGATACGGCGGTCTTCTTGGCATGAATAAAATACAGCTTACCAACGGGATATTCGAGGTCTAACAAGTGAAGGATTGACTGGATTATTTTCTATTTTATAGTGACACTCTCTACTTTATTCCCGGACACGTACATGCTAGGGATGGAAATTCGACTTAAGGTTTCGCAATATGTTCAAGACAAGATAGCGGCCCTGAGAAAATTGCACGAGAGAAAATACACCAATATTGCGTGTATTCGAACGAACGCCATGAAGTATCTGCCAAACTATTTCCATAAGGGACAGGTAAGCTCGCTGTGTTGAAAAGGAACAACGCACTGCTTCATTTGTTTGTTTGATTCTTCCAATGGGATTTCTTTTTCGCAGATAACGAAGATGTTCTTCCTGTACCCAGATCCACACTTCAAGCGTGCAAAGCACAAGTGGAGAATAATTAGTGACACACTTTTGGCTGAATATGCGTACATTTTGCGCCATGGAGTAAGTTCAACGCACCTCTATTTCCCTGGCTTCCTCCATTTTAAACAGTAACAATCAGCTAATTGAAACTTAATTTATTTTAAAGGGCCGTGTATACACGGTGACAGATGTGAAAGACCTACACGACTGGATTGTATCACACTTCACTGAACACCCACTATTTGAGCCAGTTTCGGACGAATTGCTGGTAAGTGACTGGTGTGGCCATAATGTCATAATTATTACCATTCTGCTCCTCGAATTTTCTTGAATACTTGACGATGCATCATCCTGGTACTTCTAGGCATTGGACAGGGTTGTGCCTCTGATCACAGACTGTACGGAGGAGGGGAAGAAGGTGACTCGGAACAATGGACCAAAGTTTGTAAAGATTTTTCGACGCATATAAGATTTGACTTGTTTTCCTACGATTTGTTAAAAAATTAAATTTATGGGACTGCAATAAATTAAACGAAAACGGTTCCTAGCAATGTTTTGTAGCATGTGGGTTTCCATGTATGTTTCTAGTTAGAGGTCAGCCAGGAAGGCCAGGGCCGACATCAGATGCCACTCGGATTTACAATTTGTGTATCAGGTACTGAATAATCTGGCTCGCAGGCATGGCATGCAGTTTGCATTTGGGGCCGCTATGAAAGGAAAGACGTTCCCCGGGGACAGAATAAGCATTAGATCGGCAACGGCTGCGAACTTTTCCCTTTTTCTTTTTTTTGCGGTACCGTGGATTGGAAATTAAATTTCATGAATTTGTGCATGAGTCATACATTGAGTGTAATGCATCATCTACATCTGTCTCTCCAACCAGCCGGTGTAACAGAGTTCGGCAACGTCAAACGGGCTTCTTAGTATGAAAGAGCAGGTGTTAAAACTGGACCGGGCATGCTGGCTCTCTCGCACTGATAAATCTCTTCTCTTAAGATTTTAAAAAATATTGCGACCCGTTGACTGGTACAAATTACAATCGTATCATGGCTGAAATGATGATGATGATGATGACCACCGGTAAGGTCCCGACAGTTCACTTGTCGCCATCATCCTGGTGCTGTGTTCATTAGTTCCATACGTGTCATAACAACAGCGTTTTGCAGTGAATCCAGTTTTTCTAAGGACTGGAGACAGGTCATCATTCCAGTTATAGGCCCTTTTCCTAATACGCATGCGCATGTCGGATGCAGGACCTGTTAACAATCGCGACGGTTGCCGATCTCTGGAGCGGGATTTTAATTTGTTTTGTGGATGCCTTGAAATTTACCATTTTTGAAACCCTCCAATTTATGCCGACCACGGCTAGATTACTAGTTAACAGTACTGATTTTATCTCTTTGACCCGATCGTATTACAGTGGTAGCTTCTATAGCGTCCAGTTCTGGAACAATGTACATTTGAACCCTTTAATCTTTGTATAGAATTGTACGTATTAATTTAACAAGTGATATAGTGGAACAGTCACACCTTGACGATCAAGATGGAATTAGTTAACCAGCCGGTTGTAATTGATAATGTAAGTTCGTTCATCAGCATCAGCAAAGCCTGCTAACGAATGTTAGTCAAGTACGCCGTCGTAACTCCAGTTAAACCGTTTCAGGGTTCGGGGATAATCAAAGCCGGATTTGCAGGAGAACAAGTACCAAAGTCCAAGTTCCCAAATTAGTAAGATTAATCTTATGCGTCTTGCCGTTGTCAATAAATTTCTTTATTACTAATCGCTTGGTTTTAATCAAGTGTTGGACGCACTAAGCATGTTCGAGTAATGGCTGGAGCCTTGGAAGGCGATATATTCATTGGACCAAAGGCTGAAGAGCACCGGGGTTTACTCTCAATTAAATACCCGATGGAGCATGGAATAGTGACAGATTGGAATGATATGGAGAGAATATGGCAATATATTTATAGCAAGGATCAGCTACAAACCTTCTCGGAAGAAGTGAGTATCTCAGGATAAGATGTCATATTGTGACTCGAACATAACTGATTATGACTCCATGGTTTAGCATCCAGTATTACTTACTGAGGCACCCTTAAACCCCAGACGAAATAGGGAAAAGTCCGCAGAAATATTTTTTGAAATACTGAACGTACCAGCTCTATTTGTCTCCATGCAAGCAGTTTTAAGTTTGTGAGTGCTTTTATTGACTTTACTTGCCTATCTTTACGGTTCATTAACAAAACTGGAAATTTGTATCAGATACGCTACTGGACGCACAACTGGCGTGGTCTTGGATTCCGGAGATGGTGTTACTCATGCGGTGCCTGTTTACGAGGGTTTCGCCCTGCCACACAGCATAATGAGGGTCGATTTGGCTGGACGAGATGTGACAAGATATCTAAGGTATGCAGTTGAAAGTTAACGTCTAACGATATGATATTCACGAGGTTGCTACAATTTCAGGCTGCTTTTGCGGAAGGAAGGAATTCACTTCCGAACCACTTCAGAGTTTGAGATTGTCAGACAAATTAAGGAGACGGAATGTTTTCTATCGTCCAACCCTTCTAAAGGAGACACTGGAGAAGGAGAAAGACATGTCTTCAAGCTTCCAGATGGCAACTCCTTAGATGTACGCACAAACGTCATACTCTTCTTTTTTGTCAAAATTGCTTACGTGATTTTTCTAATGAATAGGTTGGAGACGCCCGATATCGGGCTCCGGAGTGTTTGTTCAGACCAGATCTTCTGGGAGAAGAATGTGAAGGTCTGCATGAGGTCCTCATCTATGCAATTAAAAAGTCGGACATGGATTTGCGCAAAATTCTTTTCCAAAATATTGTGCTTTCCGGTGGATCCACGTTGTATAAGGTAATGGCGATGAAATTAATTTTTCATGCCTGGAAATGTCTTGCGATTCTGTATCCCAATTTCTGTTTTCGAAATTAAGGGTTTCGGTGATCGCCTATTAAGTGAGATGAGGAGATTAGCACCAAAGGGCGTCAAAATTAAGGTTTGTTAAGCGCTGAACGCGCCAAAATCATGCGCTGTTCATGTTCTAATGATGTCGCCATGTTGCATATATAGATCTCTGCTCCTCAAGAACGACTTTATTCCACATGGATTGGCGGATCAATTCTGGCCTCTTTAGACACGTTCAAGAAAATGTGGGTCTCGAAGAAAGAATACGAGGAAGATGGTCAGCGAGCAGTGCACCGAAAAACCTTTTAAATTATTCACACGCTGTGTCTTTTCTACGTTTCAAACTTTTGGATGTTCATCAACGACAGAAAATCCTCCAATTCGAACTATTTGCTTTTTTGTTTGAACAATCTTTGTAAATAAATGTTGTCCTGATGTCAGGTTGGAATAACTTACGAGTTGTAACATTGAGTTGTAAACTTTGCGATTTTGTTGATATTATGGGCCTGGGTGGACAGTTACTCTAAAATGATATGGAACCGAATTATATTACATTTTGTGGCATCGTAAATTTTCACTTTTTTATTGCAGTCAGTGAGAATAAGAATCACAGCTGAGGACACTTTTGCAAGCGATTAAACTTTACATGAATCGGATAAATGGAGTACATAATTTATGTTTTTATTTAATCTGTTATTCACACTCGCAGTCAGTCAAGAACACTTTGGTTGGTTTGATTCGGTTAGTAACTCTGTTTGACTTGAGCTTTCGTTTTAGGATTTAGTATTCTTCTGCCATAATCAAGACTACCAAAGACGACCAGCCTGTGAATGGCCTGCAACCCTCGCCTTGCCCAGTTTTGTCATCGTAATGCTCCCACAGATAACCGGTACGATTGTATTGTCTCATGATGTTGAACATTACGTTGCTCCTGAGTTTGGCATACACGTCGCTTGCCACTTTGCTGCTTACTCCTCCTCCTCCTGAATAATACTTCAGTGACTTAAGAGTCAGGAAATTGATGTTTATCCAAATTGCTCCTCGCCAGTAAGGAGGATCGTGCTCCGTGTTTCGAACGTCGTACAGCGGAGCATTTGCGGCTAAAGAACGTAGGCCGTACGGCGTCCACAAATAGTTTGGGTCCTTCAATTTCTCCAGCGTGGACAATAATTGCGACGAATCGTGTGGGAGAAGTTGCAGTATCATGGGAAACAGATTCACATAGCCGAACATGTTGACGTAGTCGTACTTGGGCTGCGTGAGAGTTATTCTGACTTTTTCAGGTTGAATCTGTTGACCAGTCTGCTGCTGCCATTTTCTTTGAGCGTCTGTTAACGGAGGGTATTTAAGTCCTACCTTGTCGGAATGGAGCCCAAAGTCTGCATAAGCTCCCATCTGTGATGACCAGTGCTGCTCGTTTAATAGCTCCAGATTTTTTAATGCTTGGAATGTGGCCTTGTACTTGGAGTTTTCAAATCCTAGCACCTCAGCTAAGTCTTGCATTAGCTTCGAAATAGCTGCCATCCAACAGCGTAAATCTAAATGGCGCTCCTGGTCGGTGGGATGTGATGCCCTGGGATAGTCGTCTAATCCTGACGCAAGGGTTTTAGGATTTAGTTCTCTCTGAGTAGTCGAATTCCTTCCTCTCCATCTGATCGAGGTAAACAAAAAGAATATAGAACGTTCTCTTACAGCTGCTCATTAAGTGATTTAAATTATGTCTGATGCCTTACCTGTAAGAAAATGGGTTTTCGCCCACTTGAGTTCTATTTAACCATTGATACCAGGTAACTACTCGAGGCCACATTCTGTACAGGGTTTCTTTGTGGTTAACATAAAGCCAGTCTTTGTGGCGCGATAGGAGATCAGCGAGCGCAATAATCAGAGTTGGAGGATTTGCGTTGTCATTCTTCTGGACAATGAATTCTTCTGGAACACGGACGTAGGCTTCGTCTCCAAGAATCTGCTCTCGTGGAATCCAACCTTCAATGTTCATTAAATCCAACCAGTGCGATATAATATCGATAGAAATCTCCGGGCTCCACTTGTTGATGAGCAGCAAGTGAAATCCTTCATCCCACAAGAACCCTCGTGGAAAGAAGCTTCGAGAAGGAACAGCAGTATATAGTCCGGCTGGCCAGTAGAGCACGGGCGCATCGTTGTACACAGACTGGACGCGGGAAGCACCGTAGAAATGTCCAATTCCTCCCAACATGTTACTGAGGGCTGCTTGGGCAAAGGCAATCGACGTCTGGTTGAAGCCTTTTGACTTCAAATGAAACGTTTTCTCGAACCTCTCTTGGAAATTTGTTCTACATGCAAAAATATAATTTGATAGTACCCTGGCTGCTCGAATTCCTGAACAAGCGCTGTTGTTAGTTGTTACCTGAGTTCTTGAAGGCGTTTATCGTACGTACTTCCAGCAAGTGTGAATGGTCGATCAAGAAAGCTTGAGCTCTCATACACGACGTCTAGTGTGAATGCTCCTTTCGCGTGAACCTGGTCGAAAATACATCAGAATTCAGCCTCATTACATTGAGCACAACTTGGGACACTCTCTTACCTCGTACATAATTATGTTCGCATTTGGTGGCCTCTGCTGGCCTTCCTGGAAATGGTAAAGCCATTTTCCGTTGTTATTTTTGGATACCATATTCTGAAGAGCAACGTGAGAAATGTCATTTAAAGATGAAATTCTTGTGACTAACGTTGTCGACTTCAATGGCGAGTCATCAGTCAAAAATCTGAAATTAAATTGCCACAATATGAAACTCTTATTTTGCGATCCTCTTGTGCTGGTGTCATTAGTGCGAAACGAACCTGATTTTAAAATGATCTAGTTCAAGCGTGTATCCCGATATAGACAAAAAAGAAGAACCGGTGTTCAGAGCTAATGACCCTTGCATCTCAGGTTCCAGCGAGACGTAAAATATTAACACAATCTCATCCTTATCGTCTGAAGTCTTGTTGCTTGCAATCTAAGGCAACACGATACCGCAATTATTGACCTACTAGATGAAAATAGACGCATGTACACATACCTCAGATTGCACGGCAATTCTGGCAGTCCAGTCACCACCCTGATGGCCGCCTTGCTGTTTGACGAATGAAGTGGTTAAGCGCATATTAACATCTTGTATTTCTTGTACTCCAAAGTTAAGTCCATCATGCTCAAGCCACCCGTATTTCTCCAAGCTGTCCCCTTGTTGACACTGGTGTCTATTTGAATATATTTTGAGCTTTAGCCATTCGTGAGTATGACGAATTCAAATATATCGGTAATCGCATTCACAAACCTCAATCCAGGATTATCTCGCCGAAGCTGGGATGGGAGGAGCCACATTAAACCAGCAGTTAGTGACTTGGGACTCCGATGCTTAATTCCAAAGTAAAATCCAGGCCGATAAGTGCCCCAAAATCGATCCTTTGCTAGCTCTTGGGTTATAACCTGACAATTGATTATTCTGATCAAGATTTTATTTGAGTAACAAGTACGGTTAACGTTGAATCAAAATTTCACCTTCTCCTGATTCAGCGGTGTGTTAATCCGTGTTTCCAAATATCCAAGATAGCCATAGTACGCAACAAATCCGACAACGCCAATAGCAAGGAACGTAAATGGAAGCCTATATGCAGGTAATGAAACATGTGTATTACAATTTTCCTTCTCTTGCCAGCTTGGGAATCTGCGTATGATCTAATTTGCTTTACTTACCCATAACTTGTATCTTTCGTTCCACGTCTCCTGGAACTTGGGTGATCTCGTCGACTTTTGCCCGGACCTTTTGTGCGAACGTCCTCAGTTTGTCTCGGAGATTTAGTACCTTGACCACTGTCTTCTCGAAGATGAGACTTTCCAGACGACGATACTTGGTCATCATCGTTGTTGTCGGCGTCTCCACGTCCACGTTTCCCTCCAGAAGCAATTTTACGTGGCATTTTCTAATACAAGATACTATTGTTATACTAAATCATGAACAAAAATATGATAGTATGGTTCAGAATGTTAATGCGAATTGTAAAAAATACTTACCGAACGCGAACCACGTTAGCAGGAACACACGAAACTAGTTAAAGCTCCTCCAGAGGGTATGAAAACAAACTTTAACAGCGATCAACTGATCTAAAGATCTTTAGGAATGCAAACGTCGTCAATATGTACTTTATGGCCGCCTGCAATCTGTTATTTACTTTAAATAAAATGTTAAATTGTGAAAGTCAAAATTAAATGCAGAAACCGGCAGCTGGAAATTTTTTTCTGTGTTTACGTTTACTTGAATTGTTACTGCTTGGAGTTGCCGGGCTGTGGCGATTCAAAAACCACAGCCGTGAGGTTCCCAGATTTGTGGCAGAGCATTTCTTACACGTATTCCAAAGTTCACAATTCACACCGTTGAGCTTTGAGATTTCAGCAATACTTAAACTGGAATTGAAACTGGAGCAGCATAAAGTCATTGCATACTAGATTAAGGCAACATTGACGGACTGGAGCTGTTAACTCTTGTGCTTTGCATCCCCGGGCTGGATGCTTTTTTTTACATTTTGTTGAGAAATACTCATGTTGTATGTCCACGTGTTTCTAATCAATTTCAGAGCGGATTCAATCATTCATTATCTCTTTAACAAAGACAAATCTGACAGTAATTTATTTCGCAGCCACTTCCCAGAGGACCTTAATGGTCGTTAGTATCAAACCTCCCAATCGTATAATAGAAGACGCGAGACATGGGAAGCAAGAACAAGAGAAAATGCACCGATAAATGCAATGGATCAATGGATGAAAAAGCTAACAGCTTCAATGTTAATCCTGGCAGTCTGTGAATCACGAAGCTGATTATAATCACTAAATACGAATCCGTCACACAACTATTACAGAAGGAATGTGCGCAAATTAAGTCAATGCCCACTATCTGCCTTCCTCTAATGCCTGTAATCTGTGGAGAAGGTTAACTACTCTGTGTACAAAAATGTGATTTCGATTTTGGTGCATACTACATCACTTGTTTTAATTACAGTCGGAGAGTAAACATGAGCTCTTGAGCCTCTTAATCTCCACGGCGTCAGAAACGAGCCATTACGCCTCACTACTGCGCTCACAAATAGTTTAGAAATTCATTAGAGCGGTTGTACGGAGAAAGCACAGATAGCTCAGATAAAATCGACGAGGAAAAGAAAAGAAAGCAATATGCTGCGCCATGGTTGAGAGTCGGTGACTCGTCTATGAGTATACGACGCTTCTATGAACTACATACGCGTGATTTTTACTGTAGATAATAATTTTTGCAGATTATGAACTTTGAATGGAGAACACAGAATCACTCTGGCTCAAATATTTTGGTATGGTAGATCGTTCAGATTTCGGAGCGAGACAATTTCTTATCACGCAATCAGTCGCTACTTTACGTTTGTAGTTTATGCTGAAACTGCCAGCAGCAATTTTTCTAGACAGCTGAAGAATTTTTGCAAAATATTTCGAGGTGAAAACTTTAAAACCTGATGCACAGCAAATAATATTGAGATATGCTCCTCATGAATCTAGGGTGGTTCTACTTTGTAACGTAAGAACGGTTTCAAAGATCTTCCAGAGTGTTGGGAATAAATTGAAATTAAACTGTGCAGATATGGAAGTTTATCCCAAAGCTTATGGAAAGGATATGGCTTCACTCGTAATGGTTATGAAATGTGGCCAAAGTATAATCCGATATAATTGCAAGCATTTTCCCATTACATTCTGACACAGCGCGATGCTCTAATATAATTTATTATAATAACCTGGGTGTACACGTAAAAATGAAGAGTCAGGAGAAAATTCTGTCCGCAGGGAAGAAAAATGTAATGGAAATGGCTAGAAATAGAGAGGATTGCGCACCAGCTCGGTGTGCAGTGCGATAAGGGATTAACAGCGCCATAAGGTCGAAGATTCGGGCGAAACCTATTAACTCGGGAGAGAATCCTGTCGCCTCGCCTTGCCTTGCCAGTTCCTACATCCTCGATGCCAAATGCGTTTGGTGAGAGAGTATGGCTTTAAATATTCCTTTGACAAACCGTGCATGGATTAAAATCCATTCGTGTGACCTGACTGCGACAAAAGTCCGGTCCATCCAGACCATTGCACTGCCAAACGTCGGAGTACACTTCGATTTCCCTTGGGATGAGGAATGCCACAAATCCACTGAAGAAAGTACAAAAAAGATATTGTTGGTTCCATCACGCAGGGTGTAAGCGAAAATGGGCGAACACTGACTTGGAAGAAATAGGACAAAGCTGTTTAGCACGCAATCCTGAACTGACAAGTATGTGCACTTATCTTCCTACATGAAAGGCTTCTCGATATCATCTACATGTGGTGCCGTCGTCCCTGAAATGAAGTCCGCATTTTGAAACTTCAAACGTGGGTTTGAATCCTCTCTCGTATTTTAAAAGTTGCTTACATTCTTAAGAGTTCGGCCGCTGGAATAAAATCGTAAAGGATTACGGACACAAATATGTATTACAAGGAGATGTGGCCTTGAAGAATTGATATTTGGTATTCAGAAATATTTCTCGGCTGCCAAAGTTTGAAAAATTTGTGAATTTGTTGGCTTTCGCAACTGATCCATGCCTGGCTGACATCCCTAATGTTCCTTTCGTGCTCGGGTAGACTGTAGACTTCGATTAATACATTGAAAAGTTATGATATGAATTGTAATTTGGGAAATTGAGAATTAAGAAGCCTTGTGTGTTCTCCATGAGCCAGTCCACGAGTCCTTGTGCCATTTCTTGAACGCAGCAAGCTGTCCATAAGTATACAGAGACGTGATGAAATGAGACCTCAAGTGGTGCCTGGCATCATGCAATTATGATCCGCGTTGGTTACATCTCCGAGGGTACATTCATCATGGCGACGCGACTTAATAACACAAAGTCTGTCATGCTTTCCTGTTCTCATTAGCCTGCAAATTTACCTCGCTTGCAAAGGCTCGTAATTTGCTCAGCGTATTCGTCGAGTTTCCTTTCCCTCTGTTTTCCCTGAAATCCGGGGACATTAGTCTTCTTTCACTTTATACAAAATCTGTACGACCTTCTTTCAGTAGCTCTTCTGGCATTAACTGGAAAATCATCAATTATTCGCCATGTAAATTCACGTTTTATTATGCTCTGCACAAAAGGGAGTCCATGGGCTTCGGTAATCTTAATAATAACGGGCAGAATGACTTCACATTCATTCTAATGCACGCATTGTCAGCGACAATGGATTAGCGTATAATGGTATGACAAATGACATGGCTTTCTCTTGCCGTCCTTTCTCTTTCAGCACGAAGCACGGGGCTCTGAAAATGCCTAAGCTTGCCACGAGGTATGGCAATTAAATTACTCGCATGGTGAAAGTCTGCTTCAGATTCCCTTTAACTTTTGTTTTTGTTACACCGGGCAACCGAGCGTGTTTATTACGAAACTGCAATTCTTCGGCATAATTAAAACCATATTATGTACTCATAATTACAGTTGTGAAAACAACGTGTGCTTTCACAAAAATATTCATTAGTCCATTCATTTCCGAGACTATAAATGGAAAATCACAAGCACCAAACAAAGAAGAAGCAAGTCCGGGAACAGCGACTTTCTTTTGATCCAGTCCACTCCTTCAACGATAAAATACTTTTAATGCTCCCACTCATACGACGACATGACTTTCGCCTTATTTTGCTAATTTTCACTTCATAATTCATATTCAAATCCTTGCAAAAAATTTCACCATATGCAAATGTTCTGTTGCTATGCTAATTTTAAGTCAGAGCGTACGAATTTAAATACGAATTCATTTGTCATCATTCCTGTTCGCTTCGCTGTGGGGCTTGTGGGCTTGCGTTGGTAATAACTTGATAAAGAGTAATGATACGTTATTTAACAGTTCATTTTATTTTTTACAGTTTGGTGAAACTTATGGGTTAGAAATAATTTTTATGAAGAAAGTTTTCAGTAATGCGTGTGTGATAACAGTGCAAAAGTATTTCTGTTCTGTTCTCTGAGTTCTCTCATTCACCCTTCTGCACCAAGCAGCTGCAGGAATGCCGGCGAAGGCCCTGTCATCATACTATATAGTGTTGGCAGCACGATTCTGAGAGAAAAGTTAAAAAGTGCTCTTGAGGGAATTTACATTCCATAAAGAGAAAGGGAGAAGAATTTACAATCCAAACGTCTTACTCACAAGTCGGGACAGTCGGGAGAGAAAAAGTTTCCAAATTTCTATTTTTAATTCCATTTTATTTTGTTTTTAATTCTCCACAGGACTGCTGGAGAATAATATTAATTATAAGAATCGTGCACCACGCGAAACGAGTGCAGCCATTCCTCATTACAATACAAATATGCTCGAATACGCAGTCACAGACATACGGTTCAAGGTCCCTCGGGTTCTAAATTACATAACATTTATTAGGCTTGACAAATCGGGTCCATTGCAGGCTGCTACAAAATAATTTCAGCCTCTATATTAGAGATGAAATTAGCGAATTATCAAATTTCCTCACAGAGAAATTAGGCAATTGTAATTAAGCAATGGAAAAATGATGTCTGGTAATTTGAAGTATTTAACTTTCAATATGGAAAAGTACAAATTGCGAAGCATTATATGCACGGAAAGGCTTGCTTCTTCCACAACTGTAGAGAAAGGAAGGTTGAATACATGTTTAAGATTCTGTAGTAAGCGCAGCGGGCAGCGATACCGGAATCTGGACAAAAGTTGCCTTCCCCACATGTTTGAAAATGCACTCTGATTCAATATGTTCTCAAAGTTAAGTGTGTCGAGTGTGCGTGGCTGACGGTTTTCAACTTTGCCTCAGACAAGTTGGTGGGAATGGAGGCTGAATTTGGAAACGCAGACATCTGCAATCGTAAGCAAAGTAGCTGCAACAATAAATTGCTAGTCAGTCTATCTAAGTGTCAGTCCGAAAGTAAGTGGAAAGCGAACAAGTTAAGCACAATGTGATTACAAATTAAAACACGTCTGTTTGCTGGGTCCAAGTCTTTGGAGTAATGAAGTTTCCTTCCTCCTGCGTGCGATGTGGTTGCGGACTTGATTTTGTATCACTGCGTTGTAATAAATTTGCAGCGAGCAGTTGGACGCGTGGCGTGCACATAAATAAAGAGGGTCTAAAAAGAAACTTGACAGCGTTCTAAAGACTGTGTCAAGCAAAGTCAAAATAAACTTTGTGCCTGCCCTTGTGGCCCAGCATGCATCATTCAGTCAGGAGTCGATTAGAGCAGGAATCGCGAGAGGGGAATTCAAAGTCCCAAATTAGTTGTATCCGTACAAAACAACCCAACAAGTACACAGAAACATTTCTCGGCACAACAAGGCAAAGACCGTTTGTAGTGCTTGCTTTGAAGCGATGGCAGTTTAAGCTTGTTTCTTTTCCGGTTTCGTGGTTCCAATAATGGCTAAGCAAATAAGTCTGCTAATATGTCGAGAGATTTCCGAATTCATCCAGCAACGTGGTGAAGGTCAGATGGGAATACAACGAGAAATTCACAGACAAAACAATGTTGTCGTGAGTGCAGAGGAGAACAGCAAAAGTTAGCTGTAAATATTTTGCAGCTAAATGCAGATGAATTGTGCGTTGTCAGCTGTTTGCAACAAAAATCGCACGAAAAAATGTGACCGAACGATTACAACACATGCTTTTTATCTTTGGTCATAAATCACATTCTAAACGCGACGAGAAGGTTAGGAATTGTGTCTGGCGTCTGGAGTGATGATGTGCGGTTTAACGGTGAGCTTATGGTTAAGACAAGTGTGAGGAAAGGGTTTTGTTTTCTTGTAGCAATGAGTCGCTTGTCATAGGCAAGTGGCAGCATCCTCCTCTCGTCTCATCTTTCGTCGTGAGCGACTGTCTTGCACATTAGCACAGATAAATTATTTTGAGGGATTCTGATAAAGCCAGCCCATGATTTTGGAGCAGTGATCTGCTTGCTCAAGCAAAGAGCCGGACCTGAGTTAGACTCATGCTTAGCAATACAAATTGTGGGTTCATGAGGTTAATAATTAATAACTAAATAATGTTCTGTGTGGTGGGGTTCCTAAATACAATTTTGCAGTAAGAAACGAGATAGGGCACATGAAAGAAAGATCAGGACAGGCAAGAGCCGGCTGACTGTTGGCTCGGCGGTGGAGACGGGGAGCAGAACTCCTAGCAGAAGCACAGGCACTGCGGTTGGAGAGAAGGGTAATACGGAATGGAGATGATATAATAAATGTATAATGCTGTGTAGTTGGGAAGTAGCGCACAACCGGCCTACTGAAACGGAGCGCATGTCATTGCGAGAAATGTGAAACACAATTCACTCTTGCACCGTGTAGCCTGACTGACTCTCCTGCTTTGACGTCTCAGAAGGAGCCGAGGTGGCAAGCATGCGGAATTTTGTTTTCAAGAAAAGAAGCTTTCTCTTTGCCTCAGTTCCGCTTTTCTAATCTCTCTCTTCACATTAGAATATTCTGAAACGCTGTTGCATCGGTCTTCCTGAAAAAGGTCAAGTTTCCACATTGCTACGAAAGTTTTGTTCGTTCGCACGAACTGCGAACGCTAAAAATGCACAAGATTTAAGAGCGTGCTTTTTATCGCCTCTTTGTCAATGTCAACTTCATCATCACAAGTCGAGTGAGGAAGTTTTCACCCTGGCAGAAACATGTTCGTGCAGTAAGCGACGAGGCTTGAGTGGGAGAAAGCACGTGTTAATGAAAAAGTTTAATTTGCGAAAGTAGCTCAGCATAAGTGCACGTGCATCATTTCTCTCGAGTTCATCGTCGCAAGAGCAGGCGATATGAAAGGGACCGGAGCGACAAACAGAAATTTGTGAAAAG
This sequence comes from Mesaphorura yosii, assembly GCA_009869945.1. Classification (NCBI taxonomy): domain Eukaryota; kingdom Metazoa; phylum Arthropoda; class Collembola; order Poduromorpha; family Tullbergiidae; genus Mesaphorura; species Mesaphorura yosii. The sequence continues at coordinate 94,418 of WIXG01000244.1, read as the reverse complement.
CAGTGACTCAGCAGCGGCAGTGATATTCTGCAAATTTCCAAAGCTCCATTTACTCATTTAATTACACCAGTAAACTGACGCGGAAACTTGCCGCTTCATTCTCGTTCCGTTTGAGGCGGTGTGCTGACGGAGGACTAATCGGGAAAGGTTCAACCCTCACTTCACACTGAGCGCTGCTTCGGCAGTTTCGTAAGAAGTCTGCTCGACTTGACAGGAAATTTGAGACTCTCGGTGAGTGGTAAGCGAATCTCGCAGACAACTGTTGGAGAGCTTCTGAAGCGACCGACGAGTGATTTAATGAGCAGTTTGAATTGCGAATGCCCTCGAAAAGTGATTGGCATGTGTTGACGGAGTGTGTAACATAATTCACCAACAACCATTTGTGAACAATTGTGTTTTCTAGATAACTTTCAAAATGAATTCGCATAGTGTATCATTAGTTCCCAGACTCTCCTTCTACTTTGTGCCGTTTAGAGTCAACTGCCAAGCAAAATAGACAAATTGTGGGTAATTGCCCGTTTTAATAAGCCCCATATATCATATCGTCGATTGAGACACAGAAACTGGCTAGTTTGCTTTGAGTTTGAATTCGAGAAAGCAGAAAGTTAAGTGAAATGATACAAAATAACTTGCTGATGGCGAGGGTAAGTAATGAACCGTGCATTGTGATTGTTACTCGACTTCTGTCATTTGATTTGCAAGGCGTGTACCTCCCAGGCAACCCAAATTAGAAAATAAATAAATTCAAAAGCCTGCCTTATCCAAATCCAAGCGTGTGCTCGGAGCCTTGCTTTGCTGTGTGCTCAATTGTCAAGAAATCTCTGCAGAATTCAATCTGCAAGATTGTGCATATTCCTTTGAAGAAGCGGTCCGCAATGAGAATGTTGGGCACATGAAAGTCTCTGCAAGCGAGGAAAAAGAAGAATGGGTCGTTGTTAATAGGGCATAAAATATGTATAAAGACAAAATTTACAAGAAAGTTGAAAGCAGAAGCCGAAAACGGAGAGAAAGGCAACAGTTTTCATAATTTATTTTTATGTGCCCGAACAAGATGTGTATTTCCTTATTACCGTGTTATTCATTTATTATTGCAGCCAGGGAGCGAAGATGGAGAGAAATTGCATGAGCAATGACGAAGGACAATATGTGCCTTTTGTTATCCGCGTATCAATTCCACCTCCCCTTCTCATCATCTGCTTCCATTGTTACGAAGCTGCGTCTCTTAAGTAGTGCGACTTTTTCTCATCATCATCAGTTTAATGTTTTGATCCTTTTGTCACGCCATCCAAAGTTTCTGCTGACAGACTGATATTGCTTCTCTATTTTTTATCTCTGACTCCTAGTGAAAAGAAAGCCAGCGACGTCCTGACAACGTGGCTTTCGTCTTTCTGCTCGGCGTTGCTTCGTTGCTTGTACTCCGAGTGAAACTCGCTAGCGACAAAAAAAACTTCTGAATTCCTCAGAAGCGGTCGAGTGAATACACTGCGTCATAAACGTAATGCGAATTATGCAGCCCGTCAGGTATGCGGCCGGCTAATTCTGCTGCTTGCTTATTATGCGGCTCGGCCCTCAATTGAGATGGGACAGGGACGTAAGGACGGACAATGACAGAGAGTAACCTAACCTGAGTGGACCATACAAACTTTACAATTTTTATCAGAGTGGAGCAGTCGCAGCTCAAATTTAAAAATTTTAACATCTTAAAGTCATAAAATAGAGACTTTCCAGTTGGTGGATCTGCACTGTTATTGCCAATTGCAATTAACACTAACAGCAGACTGACTCTATTCACTTGATTGACAACTTATCTTTGTCCGTGCTTAGGTCCTTGCCCCTTCTCATTTAAGGGCCCGACCGCATCGCATAATGACCGGGCCGCATAATAGGCAGGCCGCATGTGTTACGGGCCGCAGAGGGCGAGGCCGCATAATTCATAGAATCCGTCATAAGCCGACGAACGCAGAGGGACACGGCAAATGCTTGGAAACAAATTTCTTTACATGAACTACATCCGAACTCGTTTATATCATTTCTGAACGTAAACACCTTATCATGTCACCAATCTAAATGGTAAAGGCATCTTTTCCGCTTCCTCCTGCCATCAGATAATGAGACCATGGCTTCGTTCCGCAACCAGAAGCCAGTCTTCAGCGAAGCAGGCAGATTAGGAAGATGTTGATTTGTCAGAAGATTTATGTGTTGGTGAGTTAAATTGAAATATGAACCACTTTTATACGAGCGCAAAAATACACGAGTGGCAATTTCAAAGTTATGAGTTACGACGCTATGGCCGAAAGCATCCGCATCCATCTGAAGCATATTCCTAGAAAAAAAACATCCGTAAAATTTTTGCACGAATGAGGACTCCGCTGCACTACGGCGATGGCTAGAATCTATGATGTTCCATGATGAGGTGCGTTCTGGGCGAACGCACGCATGACATCACTATTCACCTTGCTTCGTGTATTCATTTTAATTAAATTTTTGTACATTTCATCACCGTAGCGTTGAAACAAATAACACACGCGTAAGAATATTTCGCAAAAGAATTAGAACACAAAAGTAAACACATCGTGCAATTTTCGCAATAAAATGTAAAAATAGTTGAGTGCGAGGCACCAGCAGCATGAACGAAACGAAACCTCCACACAAGCCACACACTCTGCTCTGCTTCAGTACTTGATAATTACGCCCTATTTAAAAACACACCACAGAAATCTCTCTCAGAGCGTCTGCTTCTGCTTTCATTAAGTATCGGAAGAAAAATGAACGAAGTTCAAAGATTAAAGCTGTAATTTCACAACTTGCAGAGCGCGGCAGCCTTCCTTTAATGAGTTCCTGCTCCGAGGCATCTGCATCATCTTCGTTTTGCACGCCACTGCCGATGGGAACTTTTAATTTTGTCCTTCGCTCGACGGTTTGATTCATCGCTGATATCTTTTCATGCATCTGGGTGTCATAAATCATTTTCAACACGCCGTTAAGAGATCACGTAGCACTTACGGCCTGACTCCGCAAGGGAATTACGAAACCCGAGGAAGAGAGGGCAAGAGGTCGAGCGTCGTCGCAAGCAAAGGTTAACACTCGTACTTCTCATCAACTGCTGACGTGTTTGAATGAAGGTTCGCGCTGGAACGAAGTTAAACTCTGAACTTGTTTTCCAATTCATGCACTGCAAATTAAACACAAATTCAAACACGCCGTTAGGTACGTGATTGCTGTGATCCCGGCCGGCATAACAATATTCTATAATTACTGGCAGAGAAGCTGTTTTTCCGTCTCCTATCATAATCTCATATAAGATGACGCGACGTTTAAAAATCTCTAAATTATTCGCTCAGACGTGCATTGTGACGGTGTGGCGACAACCTTGCAAATTTGTAACACAAAGTCAGGCCCAGTCAAATTCTAGGAATTCTGAGCAAATATGCACGCTCTCTATATTTATGTCATTACGTTTATAACCCGGATTAGTTCCCGACGTCGTAAATTATGCAACTTATTTTTCTCATTCACGTAACCCGTAATTTTATTTCATTTTCTATAATTGTAATGGCTAACGAACACATTCTCCGTGCAGAACGACCAAATTCAACCCATTATTACGTCTCTTTGAATTACTGGCGTTTGCTCTTTCACTCAAGCCGGAGTCATAATTCTACTTCTTTGACTTTACCTCCTCGCACGAACAGAGTAAACATGTGAGTTCATAGCATGTGTCGTGGCTGCGTCGATAAAATTTGACTCACTTGAGTCTGAACATAACCAAAGTTCGGGCGGAAGAGAAGTGGAAATGGTTTGCATACGGCATTGGAAACTTGGCTGGGATTCATGCCAACATTTTGACAGCCAGTTGAGTAGCACCGAGGTACAAATCATCACTCAACTTACGGTGCATTTCGAAATCATAACAAGACAAGTGAGAAGGATCTGGCTTGTACATGGCAGCTGGGAGATTACTCAAGTACAGCATTGAAAACTATTTGTCCTAGTTAAATAGCAAACTTTGCATCGCTTGCCCGTGAAGAGTTGGCAGCGGAAACGAAACCTGTGGATCAGTCATTGCGTCAAGAAGTATATGCTGGCAGCGTGGCAGCGTAAGCTTCTATTGCACATAATTCACCTGTGAATGTGAGCATGACACTCACTTCGGGGCCACGAATGAGGCGGGCGGCTTCGTCTTTGCTTGACTCTACCCAATTTGTAGATGCAAAGTTTCTAAGACCAAATTCGCAATTTTACGTAAGCCAACAATTCATTCAAGGACTTTCTTGACTTTGTCGTGATAGGTACAATTCTGCGGAAATCTAGGCAGTGGACATTCGGCCAATAAGACGGTGAATTAACGCAAGGTTTATTGAATTAAATTCCATTCGCTTTGTCACAATTTCTCCTTGGACTGGATGTTCTTCCAACACGACATATCCTAGGGCTGTCGTGTCGGATTTAACTGCGAGGTATACCTCTCGGAGATCAAGAGAGAAGAAAAATACTGATGGTGATACTTCTGCTTCGTGTCACACTACTTTTGGGGAACTGAAATGCAGAATAAGTTGATTAGTAATAATTGCATTAGCTCTCGGAGCTGCCTGCTGACAGCTTCTTCTTGAGCCTGTTCCAGTGGCAGAGCAGAGCAGAGCGGTTGCCGAGCCTGGTGCTGCCATTGACTTTCACGACAGAAGACATAGTGGACGGAATTAACTACATTAGGACAGAGGATCCGGGCCGGAATTGTTTGAACATCAAGTTTAGGCAACAATCGCTCCTCAACTAGATTCAACTTATCTAGTCTGCCATAAACACAACACATTCATAGAAGCGAGATATCAGCGTGACAGCATCGGCGCGCAATACTTTGATTTATGCCATAAATGATATCGGCTCTTTCCTGCTCGCTTGCATTCCATCGAGATAAGTAAAATGCGAACCAATTCAGAGAGATATGGTTGACAAAACTAGAGTACTTCTGATGTCATTCGCAAAGTGAAGAAGATCTGGCTGTTTGCAGTCGAAGGTTCCATTGTTTAATTTATTACTTTACAAATTAACATCTTATTTTTGTTCTATTGTGTTCGTACAATACTCGGCTTGACAAAAATAATCAAATTTCCATTTGGTTTGCGAAAGAATTAATTAGCTGGGTTTTGAAAAGTTCTTTTATCTTCTGTTTGCAGAAATGGTGGCCGTAACCCTGAAACTTCCGCCTCATTCTTCTCCGTCACTCCGGCTGTAGTGTGCAGAAACGATACGATTCATTCTCCCGCCCGACATAAATGAACAATCATAAGCGGCGACAAAGGAGCACGAATAATACGACACTCTCTTGAATCATTGGAAATGCAAGCAGGAGTCTACTTTCCGCCTCACGTAAGTTCTTGCCGTTTTCATGTGTCTCACTTATCTTGCAGCTCAGTCTTGTTCGCGTGCATGGAACAGATTTTATTTATTTCTCGACTTTGCCATAAAACGGTCTCTTGACAAATTTATCGCGTATACATTATTGTGCTCTTCCGCCTCTCCTCAATCTTTTTTTCTTGGCAATCGTGTCTGAATACTAGCTAATTTTGTACGCGCTCAAACTCTGCCACAATTGTTCACATGCGACCCGAGCGTTCATCGAAAATACTCTAATTTCCGATTCAAGAGCTCGCTGCGAGAATTTGGAATTTGGCATGTGACGAGTTTAACATGAGTCGTGTTTTGATTGAAATAAAATGTGTGAGACTCGATCGCAACTCTCTTGCTTGCACTTTTTAGTGCTTTTAGTACGGAAGAAAGGTAGATTCCCTATTAGCTTTACGACTATGTTTATTCATTGATATTAGCCTAAACGAAGAGTTTGTTGTCGTTTGAGTACTAATGGGCAGGCCGCCTGTTTTACTACCAACATTTCGAGAATGAAACCGGAAAGAAGAAGAATGCTGTGTGATGCCCTGAGTGTGATCTTATTGAAATTTTATTCGGCGATAATTTTCTGAGAATTGTTCTGAAAGGCCACGATATGGAACTGTTACGGGCTTGCCCAGCCCTTCCCCCTGAATTAGCAAACCCGTGGCGGCAAGTGTGGTGTGCGGTACGGGCGCTCTTTATGTGCAGTGAATGAGGATTGTTTTTATTTGTTTTGGATCAAAACAAAGCTCATGCGAGTGACTGCAGAAAGAACATTTATTCTTTATTACCACTAAAGCGTAGTGGTAGTAAAAATCTACATTCCTTCAATTTTATCTTCTTCTGCTGACTGATGCACGAATTGGATACGTGATCTACTGCATCACGCACGCGGGTTATTACCGAGAAAGAAGATGTACTCAATACTCAACAGTCGTCCAAGAGAAAAGTGAGCTGCGAAGGTGAAGGCGTTAGCTTGAAAAACTGCACAAGTGAGTTATTGGCAATAAAATGATGAGGCTACGCGGTCATTCATAGCGCCCGAGATCGATTTTTCATTCAAGACGGGAACACGAGTCACGTAGCTCAAGGTGATAAAAGATAACGCGGGTAGATGCCAAATCAGCATTCTACTCCTTCCCCTGTCTGTCCGAATGTGCTCTCTGGCGTTGGCGTAATTTGCGAAATCCATATAGGCTAGAAGTTGCCTGTGGACGGATCACAAAATTAATCCTATGCTTTGGGACGATGACAACTCCAAGATAAATATCAACCGACACTATTTTGTTGAACTAGACGAGGGAGTCTCAGAATGCCCTCAAGTGTTGCTATTTCAGCCTAGATCTTCATTACAGGAAGTGGCAGTTGGTTTGACGGTGGCTCCAAGGTGACAATGTTTTCAACCCAGCAAACATTTCATTTTAATACTGTCTCAAACTGTAAGATATCTTTTCAAACAATTGCGTCTTACCATGTTTAAAGGCACGTTCTTATTAAATATTTTTTCCATGAAAATGCACTCTGGCTCCAGTTAGGAGTAGAGTACGCGTAAGACGAGACGCCGCTTTCCATGTAATGTCCATTCGCCACAGGCGTCGTATTTTTCAATAGTAATGTGCACGTGCCTCATTTGTTGACCGAATCCAGAGCGCGCACGGACGGATGTACCTGCACCTCGCTTTTTGTAGTCTCCAGAAATTATTCGGTGGACTACACATGAGTTTGCCGCTGAGCGGAGAAGCAAAACAGCGCGTTTAGCTTTCAAGGGATGATGGTTGTGGAATCACAGTTGGAAATGTCGTTAAAATGCTCAGCTTCATTAAACTTTAGTGATCATAGTTTCAATGCGATGCGGAGAACGTTCTCGTTTCATGTCTCTGTCATTACAGCAGCAATGATACAACTTCAGGGCCGCAGACTTATTTGAGCTTTTTGTCTCTTCCTCGGTCGTACACAATACGAAATAATGTATCGCACTATAAATATGGATCTGACATTTCTTTATTAATCGATGAATGGGTTGAGGCATTTTGGCGAAATATTTGCGGCCTGGTGAGTCTGCTTTTAGGACCAAGTATTCAAAGGCTTTCGTTATCTGATGATGATGCCTCGCAGCATGCGGCGCGGTGGTTCGCTCGCATAATGGAAGATCATTGATTTAGGCGAGTTTTTCATGGGGACTCCTGGCCTGGTTTGGGCGTGCTCGGTCCTCTGCACCTGTTATCAACCAGCAATATATGGCCAGAGTGTTTCTATGCCCGGTTTAAAAAATGGGATGATGACAGACGTGATCACGGCACCGTGCCGTGTAAGACAAACAAGATTTAATTTTGCTGGAAAAAATAATAAATGTATTTTTATACTTGGAGGTCATAAGTTTATATACTCGGGATTTAAAACCGTGTCTCTATTTAGTACTCCGTGAGTTGTGTGTGAGTTTTGCGGCGTGAGTATGTATCGCATGCATGTCGGGTATTTGCAAGTGTGTCGGAAGGTTATGAGTTTGGATTTTTGCGGAAAAGGAATATGATGTAGCTCCGCATACGAGTTGCGACCACATGTATTGCATAACATTATTATTTTATGATCTCTAATGTTTTCCTTCAGTTTTAGCAGTACTTCCTCTCGTCTCGCTACCCAATACACCGCTCAACACGGCCTCTGTGTTTTACTGCCTTCCTTGTAAAATTGTTCCAAACTTAATCATTCATTGTACAAAGGGCGTCTTCTGCTCGGTCTGTTTCAGACACCATGAAACAATATTTACGACTCTCTCAGGCTCGAGCTATTGGGGGTGTAAAGTATCGCGCAGAGAAATGTTTACACGTTGCTCTCATACCTGCTGCATACCTGGGTGAGTCGGCAAGGAAGCTGGCGTAAATAAATCGAATTTGTTTGTACATTCTTCGTGTATGCATCGAGTTGTAGTGTTGTAATGACGAACTGCACCCGCGTGTCATAATTGTTTTACCGCAATTACGCCCCATTTCAAAAGAAAATCACTCGCGCGCGCAAAGACCGTGTAACGCTGCACTTTAGCAGATTTGCATAATATATGAATATTTGTAGTAGCATCCTTTTAGTGTTGACAACAAAAATGACAGGAACATAATTTTTATGGCGTGCGTGAGGAGAAGAACCGCACATTGCGCTCTGCGTTGTTCGTCATCTTTGAATGTGTTACGCTCTGTTGGTTTAACTCCAGCCTCGTTGTCGGACTAAGTGCATCAATGAACATTATGCAATCCTGTTAATTAACCATTGTTCTGTTGTACTTACGCTTTTAACAACAGTACACGCGGTGTTAAGTAGAGTTATTGTCTGGTTCGGTGTTCCGCTTGATCCATCTTCAGTTCAGTTCATTAGCAAAACAATGCGCTCGCTAGTATTCCTTTATTATTCAACCTAGTCCAAAAAGAAAGCGCGTATTTAGCTCAAAAATGTCCCTTTCGCTTTCGGACAAAATTCCTCGCCATCATGACAGCGTTGATTGATTCCATTGCTTTACCCATTTTAATGACATTTCTGATTCGTTTCATGTGTGTCGAGCTTGAGGCAGTGAGATTTAAATGTCGCATTACCAAAACTGTTCTGTACTAATTTCAATTCAAAATTTCTAAGGACTGTGCCTATGCTTATTTTCCTGAATGCTACCTGACAAGCAAGGTAGTAGCCCGAGACTGTGCTTATAAGTACAAGTGGGCATTTTAAGAGCAGACATGTTGACCGCAAAGTCTTACGACTGGAGCAAAGAAGTTGTGTATTTGCAAATGCTTTTGAAGTTTCCTGTCTCCTGCATTCTATTCCATCGCGGGAAGGTTTGAAAGAGCAAAGAGAATGTACTTCACTTATAAGATTATATTTCGTTTTGGTTATTATGCGTAAGTCATGCTAAGGAGATAGAGGGCTTGGGAGAAAGGAAGATATGACCAGGAATCAGAAAAAAGAATCCCTGGAATTGGAAATGCTGAAAGGCTTCCATCGGCTAGAGTCACCGTCTCTTCGTCTTTATTGGCGAAGAAAGGAAAACGACGACGCACAAATAACACACACAGAAAGAGAGTCGAAAGTGAAATATTTTCTCATTTCGTAAGAATGAAATGAAAGGAAAAAGTTCCCGTTAAGAAAGAGCATTATTATTACTTTTATGAAAGGGTGCACGCGCTTGTATTGGAAATGGCTGGTCAAAAACGGACTTTGATGATCGAAACTCGCTGTTTACGCGAGACGTGATCGTGTTTAGGCTTGTGTCGTGCGATGTTCTGGAAGGGCTGGAAACTCTTCTCATTAATACAAGAGGTAAATTGTACCATTTAGTACCCCATTGAATTTCTTTCTATCTTATTACTTTTAAGACCATGTGCATCTTTACGAGTCATTCATTCGTTTTCCGAGGCTCATGCTGAATAAAAGTGTCTAAGGACACGATGTCCTTAAAATGTCTACTTTCTTTGTAGATTTTTTGAATTTTCAAGTATGAATCCTGCATTGACAAAGTACGAAAATTCAGTAATAGAAAGTGGCGTTAGTACACAAAACCGTCGTGATATGCGCTCAACGTAAACGAGCATAAGCATTTGCCAAACAAGTCAAAAAGGATTGAACATGAAAGTCCGCTGCTGACTTGATAAATATGTATGCTGTCCATCATAATATCAAATGGCACGAAGCCGCAAGAGTTGGCAGGGGTCAGCGCGTTCAGTTGAGGAGTCGAGATTGAATCTGAAATTAATGGCAAGCACGTGGATGCATGAGCCGTGCAAACTATATAAAATCAACGTCCATTCATGCTGACTATTTGTCGTCGTGATTTCTTGCCCAATTCCTCAATAAAGCTCGCCATTGTTTGATGGAGTCGATGATGACAAAATATGTTCAAATATTTTTCCATTCGACTTTCAACGTCCGCCGCTGTGTTTTATTTGTATTTATGAACTGTGCCTTTGATCGATACAACCAGATGAGTTGATTCTTGTAGGCTCGCCTTCTTGCTATTTTTACATTCTACGACGACACGGACGCACAGGCACGAGGGAGGTCAACTGTATTCACTCGTTGTTTCCTCGAATAGATCGATCTATATGTTTGATTTGATTTGAAGCATTTATGAAGAGCAAATGAATAGAGGCAGGCAGACTGCGGAACGTTAAACAAATATCGGCCCAAGGAACGACCTCAAGACTCGACGCTGATGGGAACTGGTGAATGGTACGAAAAAGATTCTTTTTTCGTGATAGCGCACCCGTCTTCAAGTGACCGACCGAATGCGCTTGTAATGCATTTTGGCATAATGGCTTTTAGAGAGCCCGTTCCTCAGTGTACATGGCTCTGATTCCTCCTGCCTTCAGTGTTCTATGTTCTAGACTGGTAGCCATGATTTTTTAGTATTTAGAAACAGCGAATCTCTTTCCCTCATTATATTGGTTCCGGGAAAGACGCGTTTTTGGTTGGGGTTCCCCGGAATAAGTAGCGATTTTAGAGTCACAAGTGCCCGAACTTCTCCGGCCGCCAAGGAGGATGGAAGGAGAAAGTTAATACTGTGTTAAATAAATAAACTAAAGCACTTACTCTTCTTGTTTGGCGAACAACAGAGATAAAAGTTTATAAATTCTTCAAAAGTTACATTCCAATGCATCATGAGAACAGTTTAACCTAACTGAGCACGGCGCGTATTTTTGCGAGCCTGCCTGTGCTCGTTCCAGGTAAAATAAATCAAAAGAGAGACAATGTGGAAATGTAGAGCACTCTCCGTCGGAACAAGTTTCTCTTTTGTGCTATTGCCATGACTTTGAGACTTCTTTTAGTTTATGTGACTCGCTCCGCTTCTTTCTTTCCCCAATTAACAGTTGAATGTTCCCATGCAATATTCGTGCTATTTGTCTCTCCTATGCGATTCGCAGCGTGGCGTGTGACTGGGAAACAAATTCTCACTAAAGTCGCTTGGAACATTCTTCCCTGAATATTATTACTACACTTTGTAACTGTGGCCTTCATTATTAAACGGCAGTTTCCATATTTGTTTGTCTTGTCTTCCTCCCAACCGAACGAGCAGAGCTCACAAAGTTTCAGTCGCTAGTTATTTACTCAGGTCCATGGACAAGTGGTAATGGCATTATAATACACGGTTATAGGCAAGTGCGGTGCTCCATGAAGTAAGCGGCACGAAGGGAGAAATTTGTCATATAAACTATTTTTATTTCTGACGTTAGGATTCAAATGAGCTCCAAAATACGTGCTAATAAATCATGGCCGACTGAGTGAAAAGGACATAAATATAAATAAAGAGATGAGTTGCCTCTCGCACTTCTCGATTCGGTTCGATGAGTTTGCAGGAAATGCCAATATAAATATGACTGTGTAAGCACAATTTGTGCAGCGGAGGCCGAAAACTTGTCCGCATACGTCAAAGGGACGCTAATATTTCATAACGAGATGGTTAGCGACTGCCTGTCCGTGTCAACACCTGACGATTGCTAATGTTGGATGAAGACACCAAAACTCTTTTCCAGAGACCAATTTCTCCATCTCTTCTGCCTCCTTGCACGCGTGCTCGTCGAACACTCCATCCGAATCTGCATTATCAATCCACCGACGAAAATGCGAAGTTGCCAGAACAAATTATTCAGCAACTCAAACAGAACATGCAAAGAGTCCGTTTCAAATACAATTTGAGCCCCTCGCAGTGTATCACAATGACAGAAGAAGATCAGTTGGCGAAGAAAAAGAAATGACAGTTCGGGATTTGAAAGTTGTATCCTACAAGGCACGGAAAAGTTCAAAAATGCGAAAAAAAGAGCATAACTTAACAAAAGTTGCAAGTTTTGTGCTCACGTTCTCGCTCGTAGCATTTTTCACTGCGACTAAATTAGGCATGGTCGCTGATTCAAAGGATTCACGGTGGGAGGCTGAGTAACCTAATAAAGATAAACGCTTACTTCGTTTATATTCCGGGCGGTGCTGCGACCACGCCACGCTCCAATTTTTCCGTATAATGCTTTCCGTGCTTACTTCTTGTCCCGTCCTTATTGCATCGTCTGCATTAAGTGAATACATCAACGTCAAATTAGAATTTGCAATATTCGGCTCTTTGACGAGGATTTAGCCGGCTTATAAAATTCTTTTGCTTCCAGTCGAGTGTAACGACGAAATCTTTGCCAAGCTTCTTTCTCCTTCTCTCGGATCGGAAGTCACACCGTGGCACTTTTTTTTATTGAATTTTAAACAAGGAAGGGAACTGAAGTAATTATTTTCTTTTCTTCCTTCCAAATCCTTTCCTTTGACAGGTCCTGTACGCACAACGGACAAATTGTGACCCTTTCCTTCTCGAGTTGATAGAAGGAAGGCAGCAGGAAGCGAAATGTCATTGAAAAATACTTCAAACGAGATTTTTGTCATTCTTCCTTGATCTCGAAGTCTAACTGTCATTTCACCACTTTCTCTCTGTCTTTTTATTTGTAGAGTGGTTTCATTCTCTTGTTTTCCGCAACCATGTGCGTGGCTTGTCTCACTTTCGAGGGCAAACACTCTCGACATCCCAAAACGTAATTTCCAGTGTTAAGAACGCACAAATTGTTCCACTAATCCGCAATTAAGGAGCGTAAAATTGAGTTCTTGGAATTTGAGATGGACGGTGCTGCTCATGCTTCGAAATTCCAAACAATTCATGCACGCAAGAAGGCATTGCGTGTGATCCGTGTCGAGATCACGCTTGGCGAGAAGGAACTAAACGCACGCCGCGTTGAAAAGTTGTTGGCCAATTGATGTACTTGTCTTGATAAGCTATCTATCTCTTTTCGTGTAAACTGGTCTGCCGAAGTTGTTTAGTCGGGACTCGGTCGATGGCGAGTCTCGGCCAAAGTTTGCCAAAGCGTGTGTATGGGCCGAGTCCCCATCAATCTCAACAATGATTTATGGCGCTTAGTTAGCGCGAGCGAAGGCGGTGAAGAGAGTGAAGATGTGTTAATGAGATATTTATGCCGAGAAGGAAAGGTTCCAGATGCTGCTGTACCACGATTTGAACGGCTCATTTATTTACTCGCCCGTTGCGTGTACCTCAACTTTGGAATTTTCACCCGAGTATTCTCGCTGCCGCCTCGCCGTGCCCTCCTTCCTTCTACGTCTTGTCCAAGCGAGGCGCCCGAGAGCATGCTTCAGACGCAAGATTATATAATAAACAGAGTCACCTTAGTTGAAATTCAGATGTTTATTCAATTCTCGTAAAGTAGCTTATCTTTCACAGCTTTAGTAAATTGTGTGAAAGGCCGAATGCGACGCTTTCACGGCAAGAAGAGTCACTTTGCAATACAAAGCACAAAGTTAAAGAAGAGATTATGAAGCCCAATGCAAAGAAGAGAGTATTTATTAAAAAGTGACTCGTGAAACATAACGCGGTCGACTTCACTGTGAAGAGTCTCATCCTTTTCTCTCGTGTATCGCATTGACTGGGCGAGATGAAAGGGAAAACTAATACCCTTTTTGAATGGTAATTTAAACAAGCTACGACTTGGTTAAAATAAATGGTTAAGTAGAAAGCAAAGGGGACGCATCGCATGAGGAACTGCGTATTATTATAATGTCTCGCAGATCTACTCTACTGAACTCTCCTAACGCACACAGCTGGCCTAATTTAGATTCGTTTTTAATGAAAATGTGAGAATCGACTTGCACTTATTGAGGAATCAATTTGGGCTCATGCGGGGACTGTCGTCATTGTGTTTTGATAACCTTTCTTTGTAGTTAAGCAACAAAAGACTTAATAGTCAGAGGACGGTGCAATTTAAACAACATGCTGCTCCATGCGTGAGTTTGATGCTCATGACATCGACTTCTAAGAAGCCTTCGTCGTGAGCTGAGGTCTGCCACACAGATACATTCCAGGTTCTTCATTATCATCTCTTTTGTGTTTCGACGGGCTTGCTTCCAATATCACAGCATGCCGATCCATGCGTCGTCCAAATTAAATTGAAAATGTGAGGCACCACATTCTTGAATGTGGAAGTACAATTCCCATAAACGAACTGACAAGATTCTCGCGCATTTCCTCCCGTGTGCTCCAATTTCATACCAACCATGAGAAGTGAACTCGAGCAGAGTGTAAAGTTGTGTGTCCCATTGTTCTTTCAGTCAATGTGGGCTGCGTGAGACGTGTTGGCTTATCTTTATTTCTTCATATTGATTTCAAGGAGCTGGAGTCGCTTCCCGCGACTCGCTCGACTGTGGGGTCTGTAAGTCGATGACTTCAGCTGCATGGAAACCACAAGGCTTTGAAGGCCGTGGAAGCACGAGGGAAGTGAGTGTTGGTGTTTGCGTCGCTCTAGATGACGAAGACTAAAATTATACTGTGAAACTGTTAGTTGTGTGAGTTCAGGTAAAAATAAAAAAATAAGCGTATTTTAGGAGGCTTCCTTGATTTTATAGATTGCTTCCTTTGAAAACAGCAGGCTTCCTAATCCCAATATTGCGAAACTCTGCTCCTCTACAAAGTTACGCTCCGCTCACGCTCACAGGTGGCAATTCGGGCCCGTCCGCTCCTGCACTTTCTCCCTGTCAATTCGATCACAAAGAAACCAAAAACAAATCCCTGGTTTGATGCTCGAATATTTCCTCATTTTCGGTCGAGTCAACCTGGCACTGTGGGCTTTCTTCTCATTCGTTTCAATTTGTGCGTAGATCGAAAAGAATCCCTCCAAATATCTCTCCCGAGTTTGAAAAAAAATCGGAATGAAAGTTTGTCGCTCACCGGAGATGCCAATAAAGTGATTACATGAAACTGTGATTTATTTGTGCGAAATTTGTTATTTTGTATTTGCTGGAGGTTTGGTAATCATTTTAATCCCAGACCAATGCAGGGTTTCACACAAAATTCAGAGGAACATAAACATTCGGTCGCACAAACAAAAATGTGCTTATGGCTTGCGAGTGCATGCAGGCAGCACGTGCTGACGGGTGTTGCTTTGTACGGCGCGGCTTGTTTTACTCCACTTCGGCTCAGCCGTTCGGAGAGAACAAAAGAACAACTAATTGAGTGAATGGATCTCGGGTTCGGTTCACATTTCTCGATCTCTGCTGTTGTGTAATGTTGATAAATTACCTCGGAGATATGATTTATTTCTAAACCCGAGCAGACTCTGGTTGTTCGTTCGGTGAAATTTATAATTTGGCAAATGGGTCGTGTAACGTGTTGAGTTGAAAGATAAAAACTGACAGAGTGAGAGCTACTGCCACTTTCTCCTATTATTAAAAGTCTACCTCGTATTTATCAAGACAGGCAGAGCAGAGCGTGGATGCGACAAGGCACAGCAGTCTGAGAGAAAGCACGGCGCGCGCCGCGTCCACAGCAAGTAAGAATTTGTTTCGGTTCAAGTGTCAGCGGAGCAACTCTCAAATAATTTCTGATTCCAGTGCAGCAGAGAACGATGGTGTGGTGGGCAGAAATAAATAATGGCAGTTTACTGTGGCTTTCACCACCGACGTGACTGAATGGTGTAATATTTATCGCGTCTGTCAATAAACAAAGGCAGCAACAATAAGGCAATAAACCATTTAATCGTACGAAACAGAATACCGAGACTCTGCATTAATCGCTCCACATTCCACTCTGCAACAATGTAAACATTCGCGATGAGTTGGAGTGTAGGATAATACTCTTTGATTTATTTTGTCCTCGGGCAAATCTGAACATTGGTAAACGAGCCGAATTTTTGGATCGTGCTCCGGCGGGAACCAAAATAGCCGTTAATTTACTGAGCTCGTATTCTCGAAGAGTGAAGTGAAATAGAAGGGCATGAGGATGGTTTCTCATAAGAGCAGGTGGCATTGTTCGCATTATTATGCATGCGGAACAGAACACAATGTAACAAAATTGCAAACATTTCGAATGAAAGGCAGTGAGCTCGCCCGAGGGAGAATTGTCTCTCCTCTTTCGACTCGTGCATATTATTCGGGCATTACGGACGCGCATGGAAGAGAAAGTGGTGAAAGAAAGGAACTTTAATCTCAATCACATAGTAATTTGTAAAAGTTACAAAGTATAAGGATAATTTTATAATTCTCCACAAACCATCCTTGCCACGGAGTAAACACGCTCCCACGAAATGCACCACGGCCCGAAATAGGCGAGCAAGCAGACTTCTGCTTCCCATGATTTATATCGCGCTTTCCTCCAACTCCGGCGTGTGCGTGCGAGCCGAGTGTGGAAATTTAGCTCGCAGGTTGTTGGAGATGTAATGATAATATTTCATCTTTGAGTCCCACTATTATCACATTATGCCCACATTCTTATGATCATGCTAGCAAGGTTAGCGGTTAAGTGATAATAGCGCGTGCAGATGTAATGCGTCGCTTTAAAGTTGTCACAGCGTCTCGAAGCAAATTGGGCCCGCATGCATTTAAATGGGCCGTAACAGCGTCGTCTCGCGTCTCTTTCACCGCCTCTGCTCACACAGGATCCACTATCGATCCATGACTTCAAACGGCGAATAATTCAAACCTCAATTACTTCAAATATGGAGGCGTGTAATGTAGTGTAATGTTGGCATAATGACAAAGAACACGTGTGACGATGTTACAAATTTCACTTTTCGACCTGAAGCGTGGATGCTGCCTGCCAATCTCAATATTTCCCTATTCAATAAAATAATGATATTAACGTCGTTTCATTCGCATCGTCGTGAAACGAGAGAAATGGGCCGTATTGAAACGACAACGACACAATGCAGAGCGACAGTCCACGGGCGACTGAAATGGAAGGCACTCTGGATTATTTGAAACACATGCACCGAGCCCGGCTTCCTGATCGCGTCCGTTTTAAAGTTTCCCCATCATTTCGCATTGTGGTCATTTCTTTCCTCTTTTATTGCGACTCGAGTATCGTATTGAGAAACCAAGAAGTTTGCGCTCACGCTTCACGGCGCAGAGGAGGATATAATAGAGAAAGATTTCGATAAAGCGTGCCTGGCGTCTAGCGCGGTGGACGACGGTTGTTTAAGACGAGAGTACGATATCAATTTGCTAATGGCCATCTCGCTTTTGCATTTCGGGATCTGACTTTCTTCTACCATTTCCGCCTACTCTCTCCGACCGCTTCTTTTGCAGTGATCGGTGCAGGTGAGCGAGCTATCACTTTGCTTTGTGTTTGTTTTCTTTGAAAAAATTCACTCTCTGCTCGCTCTGGACCACATTCTTTTAATTTTTGGAATGGGATGCGAAAGGAGATTCAGCCAAGTGCATTATTAGCAAACAGTTCACGTACTTGCAGAAATTAGACCTCTACTTAAAAATAAATAACTTATCATAACAGCGGAATCGGCCTACTTTACTGCCACTCTGGTCTCTACTATTTTTATTTTGTTAATTGTATTGTGCGAACTGACTCCCGGTACAATGGCTCTGTGAATCTCGGTCGTCTTTTGTGCTCGTTGCTTTAAACTAGAACTCATTATTTCTCAAACAATTCATGCTTCGCACTGTGGATCCGGCAAGTCTGGTGTTGTATCACAATTGCGACTCTTGCAACATAACACTGCATTGTCTCTTTTAATTCTGCTAGCTTTTTGTCTGTGGAAGTGTCCAGCCAAGAAAAGGAAAGGCAACGCTTGAAGAGACACGACACAGGACGAATTACGACAATCCAACACGACATTTTTAGACGCCTCACTTGGCAAGGTTGTTGTCAGCAAGGAAAACCGCAGGTTTGTTCCGCGCTCGATCGTGAAATTCATTCGAATGCAGTGTACACAGTCGAAGTTAAATAACTCTTATTGAACTGATAAAATTTAATTAAAACTTTTTTAAAGAAAATTTAGAATGTGCGAGTGAGTCAAACAAGACAAGTGGATGAAAATGGCAAATGGAAGGACGACGAGCGAAAAGACTCTGACTCGTCGCTTCTTCAAACCCAATCTTAATTCTTTCTCGCGAACAATCAAACTTTCCCTCTTCACTCTGCTGCAACGGCGCTGCTGCTCTCCCTAGCCTGCTTTAAATCAATTGGAATCAGTTTTACTCCTCCAGGCATCTTCCATCTCCTCGTCTTGTTTATTTATAAGTCCCATTTAATCTTATAACAGGCACGCACTCACGCCGAGCTGAGCCTTGCTTAACGTGCATTCACACCTGATTTGCTGCGCGCTTTGTTACACGCGCACGCGAGATGCGAGGCTTGGATCCGGTTGAATTGTGCGAAAATCTCCCCAGTGCCCCGATGATGGAATTACCAGAAGATCGATTCGAATTTCGAAGCAGTGGCAATGGGAAACAAGCGTCAATCCCTTGTTTCCTTCTTTCGTCGTGACATTAATGAAAGCGTGTGGTGACATAATTTTAAAAATAAACTCTGCATTCGACTTATCATACGATGAGGCAGGAACGTCTCTCTCCGCATGTACTTTGCAAGGGAAATGACAAATGAAAGTGACATATTTGCCATGAGTTTGTTTTCCGGTTCATTTCACACTGGGCACATGAGTTTCACTCGTGCAGGCGAATTACTTTCCAGCTGAGCCTTTCTACTCACTTTACCCATCCTGCCCGTCTCGCAACACGAGCGCAAACATTTTAGACTCGTCGAATAATTTTATTTTCCATCCTTTATTCTCGTTAATGACATTCAACAGGGTTCTCTCTTGGGCAAGGCGTTTTCCATACGCTGAGCGATTTGCTAACACTTCACCGTGTTATTTCTTCATTTACTGTGTGAGTTCCCTCAGCATTCCGCTGTAATGAAGATACGCCAGTTCATAAGCAGTGTATTCTGTGCATAAGGACTCTAATTTTCTCGCGTGGGGTCGTGAACACTGTCAACAACTCTGCGAAACGAATTAGCACAATATTGTAAACAAAGTTGCATCATGCGGTAAGAATTTTAGCCGAAGCTCCTAATTTGTCACAGCTAAACCACGTGATTATTAAATCATTTACTTCACCGTGGATGTAATTTCTAAGCCATGTGGCGCAGTTGCAATTGACATTTCCACAGATGAATAGATTGCATCGAACGTCTTCAGTGAACTGACTTCCAGATTTCCGTGAACCTATGCTACGTGAAAACAGTGAGGAAAAGGATTTCAGAATGTATTTTGGAGATAAAGTCCCACTTTGAATTTTCACGGAATGTTTTCAGCTTGACCAATGTTTACATAGCGGTCGCTCTGCAGCGTTGCAGTTCGCGGTGTCCTTCGGGCTGAATGCGCTCGTTCTGTAGCTTTTGAGTCGCGTGGTGCAGATCCTTTGACGAGTGATCAGATGGGATTTTGTCTCGTGGATAAGATAAGTAGAAACTTCTTTCGAATGGAAATGGAGAAGAGTCTTATATAACAAGGCGCCTGTGGCAGCGGCTAATGCGAAGGATGTGTATATGATAAAGGAATTGTTCAGTCAGGTACGAAGCAACAATACCTTAATTTGGAGTCTGATGCGAACAGGGTCTGATGTCGAGTGTGAGGCTGAGGATTCAGCGTTTTGCGTTGTCCGGGCCAACTTGTACTTGAGCTGATAGCCTCAGGCCGGTTGAGGTTTATCTATGTTGAATGAAAGAAGTTGGACGAGGCTAATTGGAGAAAGTTGCAGCTTTCAGCATTTCATGTAAACAAAACAGTCCTTGCAATCAGACTCGGTTCGCCCACCCGTAATCTTAATGATATTGTATCATCCAAAATGTGTTGAGACGCGGTCAAGGGTCTGACTCCGATTTCGACACCAACGTGCAAGCACTACAATTTTATTTCTGTTCTTTGAGAAATGGTTTCGAAGACTTGCAAAGTAAAATACTTGAAATATCCTGCCACAGAAAAGAAAAGGGTGGCTACTGCGTGGTCGGGTACTTGGTAGAGACATTTGGCGAAATTTTTTTCTTCGAATGAGTTTTTCGCTGACTGAGTTTTTGACCGAATGGACACTTGGCCGACTATTTTGTAAGAATTTGAAAACTTTATTTATGTAAAATTTCAGCCTCGTGTCAGATCAAATCTAGCTTCAATTGGTCGAAATTTAAGACATGGCTGCGAAGACTCCAATAGCGATCCGAAATTATGGGTGCAAGCACTATGAAATGATCGCCGATCATAGTGCTGGCGCCAAAGCACGATTTTAAGCCATCGTTTCTTCCATTCTGGCTACTCTGACATAATAGGTAGGCAAGTGTCCATTCGGCCAAAAGTCCAGTCAGCCAAATAGGCCATTCTGGGAAAAAAAATTCTGCGAAGTGTCACTCGGCTAAGTTGCCTTTCTGCCAAGTGCCCTAACACCGGCTACTGTAGCGCAATGCACGATGTGAGTCAGAGTGCCATTGATAGTCTGTAAATTGAGTTGTTAGGAGAGCACAAGGCTGTGCTAAGTGATATTACACTTTCCCTGCCTCTGTCCTTGTTGAAAGGGGACGAGTCTTCTGTGTCGTGCAGGTGTTGTGAACGACGATGATTTGATTTATGATGTGCTTGACGGAATGCCAAATTGGAAAAAAAAACTTCTTGGGTGAGAGTGACAATTGAGTTGCGTGAAACCAGTAAATTACTAGACGACCTTCATCTCAAGTGCACGGAAGCGTGTGCCTGAGGCACTCGCTTTCCGCAGTTTCCATCGACTGACACCGTGTCTATGAGTTCGCACGCTACCGATGTGATACCATCGAATTTTTTTCGAACCTGAACGAAACGAAGCTTATGTGTGGCGGGTGTACTTTGAGCAGTTCATTTGCATTATTTAATGAAGTACCTAGCGACGCAGAGCAGGATTTGGTGATCAGAGTAGATTGAGTTTTGTTTTATAAATAGTCATCATAGACCCAAAAGCCGGTGAAAGGTGACATTTTCCATCATAAACCAAAGGATTAGGCGAATAAGAAAAATAAGAATTTGACAGAGTAGGATCGCGGTTATTTGTGCTTTCAATAATGCGATGTTTGCTTTCTCCGCATTTGCTTCTGAATCTACTTTCTTTGCTCCTTGCACTTTGTACACGTGTAATCCCTCGACTACATTTTAAATTTCGTTGAGTACGGAGAGGAAAGAGCAAAGGAATTTGTATTTACAACTGAGAAAATAGTAGCCTCCAGTCAATCTTGGAGGTTATGATATGATGATGAAGACACAGACATGTAGAAAGCCAATATTAAACTCAGCCTCTGCCTCGCCATTTTCAAGGAAAAAGGAAAGTGCAGGGTTTCTTGAGAAGAAAAACACAAGAGCAGGAACAACTTTTGCTTTCCGTATCCGCGAAGAGACGAAAGGAGAATCCAGATATATGCACATTCTTTTTGGAGTTGGCATTACACGACTTGTCCATGTTGCAGATTTTAAAGCTCGACGTACATCACTTGCAGCATAATAACACTTACTTGCTTGACATGAGATTTATTAGTTTTTTATTTCATGTAGCTCCTGACAAAATCTTGATTCAATATGAACTGCCAGAGATGTTATTAGTTGGGCGATGGCGACGGGCAGGCAGCCGCTCCACTTCTTCCCGTCCAATCACCCGTCCTTCGGTTCAGTGCATTTGGCCCGTAATTAGATTGCCGATAACCGTTGTCTATGCACTGAGGAGCAGATTTCGCAGAGAATAAAATAGGCAAATAATAGAAAATGCCAACTGCTCGCACCGTGCAAAGTCAGGCAGATGCGTGTGCATTGTGCAAAATATGAATATGCATTTTGCATTCAGAGGAGTTGTGAAATATTATTTGCATGAATATGCATACTTGTGTGGAATTCCACCAATTTTTATTCATTAACATGCTCACAGTCACTGCACGGGGAGTTGGCACGAGTGAAGTATGCATGTCGACATAATTGTAGTTTAAAGAGCATGTGGCACCCACATTTAGCGTGTTCCAACGGAGAGAGTTCATTTCGCGCCTCACTGCCATCATGCCATGCCCTTCTTGCTCTTCTTGAAAGTGGAACCATTCAATTTCAAATATAGTAAACAAAGTTCAGTTTAGAAACGAAACTTGGTAAGGTAAGAGAAGGAAAGTTGCTGCACAATACAACGACGAAGGTGAATAGAGTGTACAGTCGGAGCTGAATAGCTGAAGATGCGAGTCTGAGCTCAGAAGGACGGACGGGAAGGAAATCTTGTTCCGAATACAAACATGTTTATCTTATGCATGCATGGAGACTGCTTTCCCGTAAATAGCTCAGAAATATGCCTTTGTAAAATGCAAAATGTACTTAAAAATTCTACACAGAAGTGTGCAAACGTTGGAGTGCGCATACCTCGACTGGGCTCTTTGTAGTATACAGTTTCTTTTCTCGAGGAAATTCTGATAAGCATCCAGGTTCACTCGCAGTAAAGCGGAATAAAAGAAGTATTCATAGCGAGCTTCTCTCAACTTGTGGATTTTCCTTCTCCTCTCTCTCGCACTCGGCATCAATAGTTGTGTGTATATTTTTGACTGAGCAGAAATTCAGACTCTTCTCAAGTAAAACTAAATGCAAATGCGAAGCTTCAAGGTTTTCTAAGCCGGAAAACATGCCCGTCAAGCCCTTGGAGCGCAGTGACAGAGGCGGATTCTATGCCATCTGAAGAGAATTTAGTCGCGACTCGTGAGACTTTGATTTTGTGCTTTCTCCGTAAAAGGAAAAGATGCCTGATTTTTCTTGACTTAAAGACTTAAGGTTTATGTGCCCATCAAGTTTTGTTTCGAAAATGAATCTTTAATATCCGTGCTTCTTTTTCTTGCAGACTGACGAGACTAACGGGTCCACGTACGGAGACGAGTTGGCAGGCAGGAATGGCGACCACGAGAACACCACCTCATCCGAAGACGTCCAGGCTACGCTCTCCCTCGTATGCCTCGGTCAGTATTGCGAACGTTCTTCCTGGTGGGCATACTAATGAGTCTTGTCGTTTGGTGTTCGGAAGTAGTATATGCAGAATAAAGGCAGAGAGAAAATACATGCGCACCTAAGCAGATGATATGCAGGATTGGTCCTCTAGACTCGAATTTTTAGAGTAGGATGATGATCAGTACCACTAATAAAGCTGATTTTTCCACCTTTGCTTTATAAATCGATCTTTCATTAATCAGGACAGAACATATATGCCAAAGTCATGCTTGTATATCTCATCGAAAGCTTGATTTGTCGAAGCGACTTCATTACTTTACTGTTTCAACGTAAAAATACTGTCGTGCTCAAAACTTAGAACGGCTGACGATAATACTTGCTTTAGTAGGACACGCTAATGGATTACTCTATCAATGAACAGCTAATGCATGCATGCATTCATTCGTATGGATGAGGCTTTGACCATCTTATTTAACAGCAGTCTCACTCACTGCGCTTGCATGGTCATATTAATGATTGATGCAGGCGTTCTTGAGCCTCTGGTGAAAGGAAATTATACTTTCTCAAATGCTACGCGTGCCTTCGAAGGTCAAGCGAATCTTTCTCAGAAGTACAATATCCAGGCACATATCGAATCTTAGTGCAATAACGCTAAGACAATGGAAGCATATGTATCATGTATGTAGCCTACTCCCTATCTCGTTTCGGAGTTGCTTATTTAAGAGCAGTCTCACTGTGCTTGCGTGATCATATTAATGATTGATTTCATGTTTAAAATGATTTTGGCTTTTGTACTCAGTGACCATTGCACTACTTGCACTTCTCACAAAGAGATCGGACTTGATTGGGATGATGTCCTAGGTTGCCGATCTTTGACCAAAGTGGCTTGCATCAAATTGGTTTGAACTGAGTATCCGACCATGCAAGCGAATAAATATATATTGTGCAAAATTTTGTACGCTAAATGGAAAATGGTATTCCTAATTTATTGATACCTTCCCGGAGCATGCTTTTGAAAGGCATTTAGCTATAGCGATGCAAAGTAAGATTCACGAAGTAGACGGTTGGGTCCGAATATGATTGGACCGCGCCCAAAGCGGGCATTGAGAGTTGACTGGCGGAAGTCCCGACTGAGAGCACGGGTCTGGTCCGGATGTACAGACTTTCATGTAAATGTGAAACATGGCAAGGAGTCAGTGGAGTGCTCTGTGCAGCATATGTTCGAGTCAGACCACAACAATAGCTTGTTCAGGAAGAGCGTGAAAGCATGAGGAGGCACGGGATGATAATTTGAATTTGAAAGGCTGGAGAATAATGGGAGCCACAGTTTGTGTCGTGCTGCGGTGATATATAATAAAAGTTTTTGGATTAACTGGGAGTCTTGAATCACTTTCAAAGTTGTTGTTCAATACAACGATTAATTTGGAAACTCTGGCTGGCAGTCAGCTTCCGCCGCGTCCTCTCCGTGGGCGAGGGTGAACAATGATGCTGTGCCGTTTGAATGGACGTCAGGGAAGGAAAGAAAGCAAACACGACACTCTTTCTCGACATGCGTCTCGACGAAAGGAAAGAAGCGCGGCTCTCGATGGATTCGAGGGCCGCATTTGAGAGGAGATGTTACACGAAATTGCTTTGATATCGAATTAAGAGCAGTTACATACGGTTTCCCGTGGCTTTATTTGCTCAGACATTAGACTTCAAGAACACGACTCCACTCGTCCCGCTTCTAAGGCTTCGCGAAGGAGAGTGAGTCCACTCATCATGACTTGTCCTCTTCAGGGGCATTATAATATTATCGTATTTAGATTTTTGGATAAAATATATTACAATAAATGGATTGCGAGCGAAGTGTGGAGTACAGCCAGAATAATAATAGCTTGCCGGAGCGGAGAGGATAAGAGAAGACCTGAAATGAGTTGTGATATGACGTGGGCCTTTGCACATGAGAAATAGTCACTGTTGGAAATGAGAGAATATTCTGTAAGTCTACTTTCTAATGTACTTTCACATTCACTCGTATCCTCTCCAAAATATAATATAAACATATTTTTATGAACAGACGAATGAACAAAATATCAATTTTATTCATCGCATGTACTCCCGGGCCTGCATGGCGTAGAGCAGCATGCTGAGCCGAGGCCCGTAGACAATGCGCGCGAGAAAATCCTGAACCAGTCGTCTGTGAGAAATGAGAAGGACTAAAAGTTTCAATTGCACTTTGTATTCGCTCGTATGCGCGCTTTGATGAACAGACCAATTCAGAATCACAATGAAAGTCGTACGGCAGCGGCACATATGAAGAAACAATCCACTTCGTTATCACTCGCAGCAACATTCGCAATTCGTGTTCCCTTGTCCAACTGCGGCTCAATTCGGGCAGTCTTGGCAAGCCCTCACATCCTTCCTAAGGAGACGGCGTGGTGGTGGGAAGTAGGTAACCATGCCATTTGCGGAGTTGAGTGGGAAACACGTAGGCTGGCTAAATGCACGGTCCACGTCGCATCCTCATTTGCGGCGTCTCTTTTCGCAATGAGACAGGAGAGAAAGTAGTTTTTATTTTAGAGAACAACCATCAACTTCTTAATGCATTCTTTGATGTAGTAGCACAAAAATAGACCAACAAATAAAGCAGTGAATTAGTCTCCTGCTTTAATTTATGTTCAAAATTCGTAATTTGGAGCTGGAAGCTTCTAAAAATTTACGTACTGGCAGTCTTATATCGAGTAATCTCGTGTATTTTTCATTACGTATGCGGTATGGAAAATTCCAATCTTGGAAGCCGAAAGAAGAAGAAAATTTGACAACATTGACATTAATTCCTGCTCTCGAAAGAGCGGCTGTGTCCTCCCTGTCACAGCCCCACAGCGGTGTCTATTAGGTCAGAAATTGCTGAGCTTCGACTTTTTCCTGTCCTGCTGTGCGAGGAAAATTCAAGAGGAAGCAACTCTATCGAGAAATATTTCCACCGCTGACAACGGTATTTTAATATGCTAATGGAGTTCCCAGCCCAAAAATTAGAAGTTGGTGTAATTTTTTAACGTTTTCGCCTTGTTCGTGCACTCCTGCAATAGAGAATCCAGCGAATTGACAAGGGCAGTGCCACGCGTTGTTGCTCTTAGGACAACAGTACTTGTCTTGTCAACAGGCGTGCCTGTTGTATATAATTCAAGCTTCTGGAATTCTAGACTGACTGCGTCTAACGTGAATTTACTCGACATTCTAATACTGGAGCTCATTGTTCACAATATGCGAGAAGTGTCAAATAAAGAGGATGGCTTTTCATTTGTCGATAAAGGCGAAATTCAAAGCTCGGCCAAATTAATCTTCGGTGAGATTACACTCGACAAAGACAGTTTTTAGCCGTGTCGTGTTCCTCCTCGTTTCACATTCTATTCAAATTATTTTTAGCACTGTTGCAAAAACAACTGCGCTTTTGGTTCGTGCGCACAATGGCCATTTGTTCATTTAGTTGTTCCATTGTGAAGTAGTCTCGAGAATTCGCAAGATAGAATTTCCAGACACTTGGAGCAGGCAATGAGGACAAAGGGCGCTGCAGTCAATGAATTACCAGAATGTACTTCAATTGATGCCTTAAAATGAGCCTGAAAAATGAGTAGTCGCATGATGTCACAAGAAATTCTTTCCGAGTCTCGAAACTTTTTGTCTGACATTTCCAATTAGTGTCATTGAGTTTGCACGTATGGCAAAAATTACAGAAATCATTCTGAAAGCTTTACTACACATAATTGTCGGTGATTTGGAAAATCACTCCTACTTTCTTTCTTCAGGAATGTTCATGCAAACAAGAAGTTATATTTAATTTTGAATCGAGCGTCAATGAAATGTTTGACAGCTTTCGAGCATGTGAGAAATTAGTTTTTGCACAATTCGCTCTCAATGCAATTAATCTATTAGCTGCGCAGACGAAATTCGGTTCACTGTGTTGCATTACCGTTCAAGCAAGAAATTTCTCAAAGTATTTTTCGCTTCGGCTGGTGACATCAATTAAAGTTTTTGATTAATCTCATCACAAGGTGACGGGGTGTGAAAGGGCAGAGTAAAACTTTTCAAATTAGTTGGATTGGGATTATTTGTATAGTAAAGAGAATTTGAGGTTCGTTAGTTGATCGAGCACGGAAAATTCAAAGTCAATGCTATCTGAATTCGTATTCCGAGATGAGTCGTGCGCTGAAGATTCGGGCAACGCTGACTCTGACTGACTCTTCCACTCTCGTTGTTTATTCTCCCCCAACACAGCAAGGAGTGGGCGGCTGATAGCAATGAAGAAGACAAACAGAATTAAAGTGTTATTGTTTAAAGAACTGAAATTGTTTACCCTGGAATAAGAAATACTTTCTTCTGCAAATATTTTATTAGCTCGCGGAATTTATGCGTTCATTCATGCAATTAAAACTGAATGGTACTTCAACGCATTCTTCTTCCTCAGCCTTTACAGAGTTTAATGAGTGGTAAGCCACAAAGAATCATTCGCGCCGACTTTACTGTCTTATGCGTACAAGAGTGTGGTTGAGAATAGTTTCCCGCAGTACTTAATAATCCGAGTTCATGACAGCTTAACACGATTCTCAGAACAGCGAAATGCCATCATGAATGGCTTTCGCTTTCTTATTTATGTTTTTCAATTATGGCACAACTTGTTGGGCCTGCACGAACGCAGGCGCCAAGCGGCTTGCGGTGACAATCAAATGCTGTATAGCAGTTCATTTCAATATTGTATTAAGACTCATAAACCACTTTAAGTGATTGGCTTCAGCGAGGAGTCATTTTTAAATGCGCAAGGCGCAAATACAGGCGCAATGTAGAAATAAAGCACATAGCAAGAGTTTTCATTCATCCCAAATTCTACTTGCACTCGTCGTTAGTTAAAATTCGTCTAATTTCTTGACTGATTTGAGTTGTCGAGCCATTCAGGAAATTCAGAAATTACGAATTCATAACGCGTATGAGGTGATGCATGTGGACGGGACATTGAATTATTGAAAACAAAATTGAATACGAGAACGAAGCGAAAACTAATTACCTACACTCGGGCTCGGTTCTCACTCCGAAGATCTCAGAACGACGAGCATACGTCTTGGGAACTTCCGAAATCAAGCAGGCAGGGCAGGGCAGGACTGACGCCAAACTTGGAAACCCAAGATTAAAGGATTAGGCGCAGGATGTGAGACACGCCGTACATTATTGATATGACAACTTGCTTAAGCTTGTGTTGCTGTGTGAAAGAGTTACGAACCGTGTAGCAAGCAACATCACATTGTTTCTTTTCTTCTGTGATCAGTCATTCGGAAGCATTCTGTACTTCTGCATTCGGATTAACCGTCTGATTCGCCTGTCAAAGTCCACACGTGAAAGTAATAACACAGCAGAGTGCGTTCAGGAAATGAGATAAGTTGAATGAAGAAATGCAATCATCCGAATTTCCCGACACTCTTCCTTCCAAAATTCCTAGCACGCAACTCAGCTGCGTTCAAATGTGGAGATGTTGCTGGTTAAGTTAAAATTAACATTCTCATTAGAGCAAATTGATTTCGAATGCCTACAACTAAACGCAAAGACATATCGTGTTATTACAGAATTGGAGACGGTGTAACAGGCTCTCCCGAAGTGTGTCTAATAATTTTTGACATTCAAACCATTTCACGTATTCGCAGCAGGGTCGATGTTCAAAATTGACAATCAAATTAAGATCTAAATTTATCCAAACGAGAAAACGGGAACTAATTTCCTGCGTCGTTCTGAGTGTAAAGTTCAAAGGTCGGCTTCGGCTTTCATGTTTGATGAACGAAGACAGTAGCTTCAGAAGCATGCACTTATCCTTAGGTAAATAGATCATGCCACCAATTATTACGTAATGCTTTCCGAAATCCCATGACCCACAAATTGGTGGATTTGATAGCATTATCTTTTTATCTTCGGGCTGATTGATGTCACCAGAAATATGAGAAGCTTAGTTGTGTTAGTAGTGGTTAATAGATAATACATCAAACAAATGTGAGCGAATCTCTACTCATGCCCGCATTTGGCAAGATTGTATGTTGGTGACATTTCCGATTCACCTTCTACGATTCTCGCTGATGCACTCGTACTCGTCGTCCTTAATTGAGCCACCCGATCACAGGTCAGGGGACCATAAACGAGGAAATTAGAACAGTTTGGTTACTCAAAAACGTAAGCGTAAGCATAAAAAGTCAAATTGTGGGACTGAGCAAAGCAAATTCTGGGAGAATTGTTTGTGTTTTGGTTGTAAACCAATTTTGCAAGTAAATGTGGTTTAAAGGCTCTCTCATTTCTCGCAACAAAATGACGCAATTTCACGTTCAAGTCGATACAAAAATTTACATGTACAATTCCAACCCTATCTTTTTTGTGAGGAGCTTGTTCAAATTCGTTTGTTATGTAAGCAAATCTTTTACTTTAGCTCGCGTCTTTATTCATGGCAATACTCCTATGCGTCTTAGGAAAAAAGCTTGAGAAGTAGAGGATAATAACGATAATGATCGCATATACGGTAATGAACTCTGGCCATATCCGAAATTCCGAACGACCTCCATGCACTTTCCGTGTTGGTTTCCTCGTAGACAAAAGAAATGAATTTTTACCTTCAACTTAGTATTCTGAAGGAAACCAAGTTCGCATTGTTTTAAAACGATGGTGATCTGTTTTTTATTCATTCAACTTGATTGCGATGTAGTGTACAAATGAGGGTCCGCAAGAATCTATCTGATTAGCTTCGTTAGATAAATCCCATAAGACCCAAATTATTTACTTTATTCTCCCGGGTCGGCAGTCAGTGGAAGAAAGCCAGCAGGAGCGAATTTGTTACTGCTTTACAAAAAAGCAATCTACGTACTTCAATTAGTCACCGATAAAATTAGAGTCATTGTCAAATGATTTTTGAGTGCAAGCAAGTGACTTGCAAAACAAAAATGAAATGCAACACAATATCTGGATTTGTGTCCAGGCCATTTATACATCAATTAATTTCGAATAGAAGTAGAAATTTCTTGTGAGTGCAGATTCCCTTCTTTGCAAATAAACTCGTGATAAAGGCATGATTTGCTCTTAATCAATGTTTTGGGTGCGTAGAACCGACTGTATTGAAACGAAGTAGTCATTAGTGTAGCAATTATTCAACCTTAACCTGGAATAAACGGTGGAGCTGTGGTTCTTTCTCACTGAAAGTGTTCGTAAATCAATAGATGTCTACCTGCCTTCCCCTTCAAACTGATCCAAACGGGAATCCGGTTACCAGCTGTCAATTCTCAGTGTATAATGGCTGAGACAGACAACACAAAAGAATAGAAAGTGATGTAAATATTCAACTTTGGTTTTTGTGCGAACTTGACGCAGCTCTCTATTCCTAATTTAAATCCTGAAATAATATCTGAAAATCCAGCACCTGCTTGCACCACTGCGCTTGTTTCGTTTCCTCCTTTATTTAGTTGTACTTCCATCTCCTTGCAGTGCTAAATAGTAATCACAAACTTCATTTGATTTCAATTACGACATACCAGAGAAAAGGCAGAACGACCGAAAAATAGAAATCGAAATGGCTTTGACTTTATCATGTGACATGTCATTGAATAAGCATTTTTCTGGAGTTTGACTTGATAAGTGAAGTTTGTGAGTCGTTTTGACAGATGAACTTTCTCAATAATTTTTCCTCGGCCTACGTCATACGCCTTGCATCTGACTGCGCTGCATTTTCTCTCGATATCTGCAAGCCAAACTTTGTCTACACCTTCCTGAATTTGAATTCAGTGGAATGTGTTAGACTTTCGCGATTGCCGAAGTAACAGACTTATTTCGGATGAAATGTAGAATTCTAATAAATGTTCATAACACATCGAATACTTCCCTCCTGATCATTTCAACGGCAAATGTGTTTTTCGCGTCACGACACATTGAACTATAACAATGACAGACGCACACTTGTCTGTGACCGTGACAGACTTTGATCGAATGCGGCAGCTGCAAGGAATGTTGGGGGAGTCATTTCGACCACGTCGAAACTATCCGCGGTGTATATCTGAAATGTCGTGTGAAGAAGGAAGAATTTTTTCTTTTCACAAAGTTCTGATAGAGGGTACACGATGGAAAATACATTAACGCGTACAATACTCCATGAACAGACTCGGCTTTGAGTTTGACGCTTGGACGGTTGACAACAACTTAGCGAAAAGTTTAACCCTGCGTTCCGCTAAATACCGGCAGCAGCAGTTTAAATAAAAGCCACACATGAATTCATCAGAGGGAGACGAACTGACAATGGAATTCGTGGAGCGCATCAGAGATGAGATGTGTGATTTACTTACGTTGTAATTCGAAATTGTTTGATTTGCAGGTGTCTTTTTATCCATCATGATCCTGATATCGATTGTTGGGAATGCGCTGGTGTGCATCGCGGTGTACACGGAAAGATCGCTCCGTCGAATCGGAAACTTGTTCATCGTGTCACTGGCAATTGCGGACATGTTTGTTGCCTGTTTGGTAATGACATTTGCCGTCGTGAACGACCTTTTGGGCTACTGGATATTTGGACCACAGTTTTGTGACACTTGGGTGGCTTTCGATGTCATGTGCTCGACTGCGTCCATTCTCAATCTCTGTGCCATCTCCATGGATAGATACGTCCACATTAAGGATCCGCTTCGCTACGGACGTTGGGTGAACAAACGAAGCATTCTGGCCGTCATCGCCATAGTCTGGATTTTAGCAGCACTCATTTCATTCGTACCTATTTCACTGGACCTTCATCGCGATCACGAGAGCGAGGAGTCGGTGGAAGAACTGGAGAGCCTCCCTTCCTGTGCACTGGACCTGAGTCCAACCTATGCTGTCGTGTCTTCCTGCGTCTCTTTCTACTTGCCGTGCTTCGTCATGGTCAGCATCTATTGCCGCCTGTACCTGTACGCGCGGAAACATGTCCAGAACATTAAGGCTGTAACGAGAATTCCAAGATTCGAAGGGCGCCCATCCGTTCCGCACCCATCGTCATCTTACCAGGTAACCAACTCATCGCGAGCTTCTCAGCCATAGGATTTTCTAGCCTTTTTTTTCTTTCTTTAAGGTATCTGACCACAAGGCCGCCGTGACGGTCGGAGTCATCATGGGCGTGTTTCTCGTGTGTTGGGTGCCCTTCTTCTGCGCAAATATTGTAACCGCGTTTTGTAAAACGTGCATCCCCGGGCTTGCTTTCAAGGTAAGGGCTTTGATATACTCAAGAACAACGATTTTTCAATTGCACAGTTTCTTCATTGTCGCATTCTGCGGTGTAAGTTCCTACTTTTAAGCGAGAGTTGCGTGGCGTAAGATAGTAGAACAACCAGATAGATATTAAACATCGCGTAAATTGTTTTTCGCTTCCAATTGAATGCGGTGCGACTGGTGAGCAATTTCCCTCAGTACTTTTCCCAAGCAGACTCGCAAACGAATCTACACTCTCGCGCTTTACTATGTGTGCGTGCCCGTTGCCTAAATCAAATTTAGTTTTTCTCATTTGGCATGAAATAGAAATATGAAGATATGAGAAATTTTTGCCAACTTGCTTCGGTTTGAATAAAATATTGAATTTATATTGCAATTTATTCATAACCTTGTTTGTCTTCCATGATTCGTATTTCTGCGTCAGAAGAATTTAAATGTGGGATGAGATTCTTCTCACCACATGTAATCCAGGCGAAACGCGTTACTAGCGAACGGCACGAATTGCGACTGGAGCATTTAAGTGTAATGCCAGGCAGATTTTTGCGCAATCAGACATGAGTGAGAGACACGGAGAGGTTGAGAGGTGAATCCAATATTGACATTATTGCTGGTTGGCTACGCTCCTGTGTTTCGGTAATTGCACACATGGAAGCCGAGTTTTATGTGCTTACTGATCCATTTCATTCTGGAATTTTATGGTGCGTTAGAGTCATGAATAAGAATCGACGCGGACGCCCAACCGAAACGAAACTTAACCGAACTGGTTTTTTGTGTTTTCAGATTCTGACTTGGCTGGGCTACTCGAACTCTGCTTTCAACCCGATAATTTATTCCATTTTCAATTCCGAATTCCGGTCGGCGTTTCATCGAATTTTAACTTCAAAATTGCCGCCTTGTTGTTCTCAGTTCTCCTGCAGTTCGTGTCCATTAGTCTCGTGCTGCAGGCGTTGCCGGTACCAGGCAGTTGCCTTGGTTCAGAGACGGTGAGTCACTTTTTTCTCCGTAGCGCGTCACTTCAGCTTCTCCACCGACTTTTTTTGGAAAGTTTCCATTTTTGTGGCCAAACTTTACTTTGAAAAGTTTGTTTTTGGATGAGTGAAAACCAGAAAGAATTGAGACAAGTCAAATGCTGGTTTTATTCATGAATGCACACAACCTTAATATATCACTTGTAACCGAAATTGGTTTGAACTTTACAGCAGATCGGATCCAGAAGTCAGCTCCCTGCACCAGATCAACGGAATCTGCGCCTTTCGTGATACTCCGCGCTCGTCCGGCGCTTCCTGCTCCGTTCAGGGAACGGGAATGGGAGCAAAGTCGACCACGGCTCCGCGAGAAATTCGCTGCCCCTCCAACACCGCAGTTACAAATTTCGGAGAGAAAGTTAGTGCGATATGAACGGGATCGGCTTGAAACGAATAAATAGAATGAAGTGCTATGCAAATTGGTTGAGGCATTGCATAATGGA
This sequence comes from Mesaphorura yosii, assembly GCA_009869945.1. Lineage (NCBI taxonomy): Eukaryota > Metazoa > Arthropoda > Collembola > Poduromorpha > Tullbergiidae > Mesaphorura > Mesaphorura yosii. Next base: position 60,551 of record WIXG01000244.1, on the reverse strand, counting down.
ATTGAAACAACAGTTTGTGGATCACGGCGTGGTGTGGGCGAACATCTTCTTCCTTCCGCCATTCGAGAATTATTGCCCAGCACATCCGGTAACAACTCTGCATCATGCTGAACACCAGCAGAGTTAAAAAGAAAGAGAACCAGAAGACGGAGGAGTGGAAGACATGAATTTATAACAAAGGTCACCAGTGTGCATGCAACTGAAAATGAGGCCTGGGTGCCCAGTGCGAAAGAAAGAATATGGTAGTCTGCGTACTCCCGAAATCCTCAAAAAGCAAGAACAGACTTCATGTGCACACTTAAGATGCATTTGCTGCTCGTATCGCACCAGTAATTTAGGCATGGACCTATATCCAACTTGTTCCAGCACCATTTCACATCTCTCTCGAGTAGACAAGCTCAGTCGACTTGATGTTCCTCAACAGTTGTCTCAAATCTGAAATGATCCCACTCTACCTGCTTTCTTTCATTCTGCTAGCGCATCTCCCCATACATTATTCATTGGTAGGCAGGTGAGAGAAGAAAACACACGGCTAAGATTCTTTTCCAAACTTGTCCACACTTCCAGGAACTCCTCATCCATGCTGTATTCATTTCTCTCACTCATTCGTTACACTAGGAAGAAGTTTCTAATTTAATTTGCCACGTCCACATCGTCTCTCCTAACACGCGAGCAGGCTGAAGCAGACTAAATCTTTCCAGCCAATTAAGAGATGCAATTTAACTGCAAAAGTTGTTGTTAAGCGTCTTTGTTAGAACTCGTGCCATGGCTGAGGCCACATTGCAATGTCGATGAAATGACTCCTCTGGTCCTGCCGGCAATTTCAGAGCCCTAGTCCCATTTGAAGTCCCTGAATCAATATCGATGTTCCGTGTAACTCTATTGATGTTGCTGTTGTGCACGGGGAAGCGATACGCTCTTTTACTGTGAAATTACTAGTCATCTCACTGTCGGCTCTCAAGTCGACGGGATGAGCTGGCAGCTCACACTCTTAATATTTAGTCAAATATGTTGTGTACAAATTGACAAAGATTGCTGGCCATGCTGGTAAAAATAAATTAAGGACTTGTGAACTATTTAGGACGTAAATCATAAAACTATCAAGTAGTTAGTTTGAATAACAATTTTTACAAGCACTCATTAAGACGAAGTACGTAAAAAAATAAGTAATTTGAGGGGTTGACTTCATCAAATGTGTACAATCATTATTCGGCTCTATTGTAGCGTAGAGTCCTGTGAATCCTTCCTATTGACAAAGAAATCTTCATCTGATTGGGTGAAAAATACTAGCATGCGATTCGGCAACGGTCGATGTGTTTTGAGTGTATGGCCGCTGAGCTTAATTGACATCAAACAAGCATTCTGGAAGTAAGTTGTTAAAAGAAAGCAAACAAAGTCTAAAGAGTGAGTGCCGGACTAGTACGAGGTTATTTGTGCAGGAGAATGGGTTATCAAAGTAGCAACTCGTCTCATCTTCATCATGGACACGTACAATTGAAACTGAGACCCATTTTTGTTGTGAGCCGTCTGACTGGTTGGCTGTATCGCCGCTTTCCTTCTTCCTTTCCTGCTTCTTAACCGCGTCTAGACTCCACGCCACGCCATGCCGTGTAGCGGGCGCAGCAGCCAGCCTTGCGCCACAGTCTTTTACTTGCGGTTGCCAAGATTCATTCATCACTTATCGCACTCTGTGTAGACTGTTTAAATATTTATTTAGCCTGTTTGTGTATAAAGCAAGAAGTGAGGTTGCCGGCACAATTCCAATGCTCTCCACTGCAGTGTGCGCGGGCTGCTGGGCAAATCAAAGTCTTTCAACAGCTCTTAGCACACTTTCTCCTCCGAAGCCAGTCAGCCTGCCCTTCTCAGATGCTGCCGAGCCTTGCAGTCTCACATCCCTATTTTTATGTTGATCAAGGTGCGTGATATGACCTGCAATGTGAGAACCACCACCTAACATCTCTATTTTCATACTTATTTTTACATTTCACTTCTTTATTTATTGAGGGATAAGTAGTCTGCTTGATATCTGCAGTAATACGTTATTATGTCTAGCTAATTGTGAGTTGTTGTCAATTCAACATATTTGCAATTTGTCGTGTTCGATGTGATGTCGGTGTGAAACTAATGTGGTCATAATTGCCGAGTGTACCTGTTGAATGGTTGAGAAAATGTGCAAACACGTTGTGATCATTCCTTGCTACTCGAGTTTAGGTGAAAGCGTGTGCCAGTGTCAGAATTAACTTATCCGTTAGACTAGCACCAATAATTTAAGCATTGTAAACATAAAATGTAAGTACATCCTGTATTTTACTTAGGTATGCATTGTATAAGGATTTTTAAAGAAAAAGAAACCACAACTTGTGAACGATTGCAATAACTCTGAAACAATAAAAGATGCTCGTCTATCTCGCTTGTTCACTAGCGCTTATTTACCTCCTCATTATCAGAGGCGCATATCCTCCCAGATTTCCTGACTCGAATTTGGGATTCCAAATGTTGTTTTTCACATTTTCGTGCGCTTACTTTCTTCTCTCATCTCTGTCGTTCCCAACTCGGTTTTATTTTCCATATTTACATAAAAGACAACCAAGCTTTTCTGCGGCTGATGGTTTGGGATTTATCGAGTCATTGAAATGAGTCAACAATTTATTGTTCCCTGCCGCAAGGGGCATAAATGGAAGAGAACAACGGAGCGAGCGGACCAAAACATGATTTTTGATCGAGCGGTGCGAAACTGGAACACATCAATGTGCCTTAATGCTTAGTCCATAATTTAGTGTTGGCACAACACGAAGAAAAGATTAGACTCGGGCTTCTTGAAACAAATGCAAAGCTTTTTTGGATGAGAAAGACGAGAGCAACAAGGCAAGGTAGTCGAGCAGGCCGGATAGTTTTTAAGCTCCACATGGGAAACATTGAAGCGGCTTGAGAAAAGAAGAAAGTTGACAAAAGAGAAAGGAGAAAAAGTCGATATGTTGAGCGAAGTGCGGGCAAAACACCGGCGGTTGTTATAATCTCTGTGGTTTCGTCTCCGCGTTTGAGCTCTTCCTTTTGTGATCTGCCAAGCGCGTACACAATGCGTACTTAAGAAAGACATACATTATTACAGCACATGATATCCAAAGATATAAATCCAACGAACAGAAGATGTCCAACTCCTTTTAATCTTCTTAAACTTGTGTTCCGTTGAAGAGAGGTATCAATCCTAATTCATGTGGAATATCCACCAAGCAACTGACGCGCGTTTTCCCTCTCCTGCCGTCTCTCGGAGTAAAGTCACTGGCGAGATACGGCAGCACAAAGCCTTCGCCCAACGGGAACGGGATTTTGCAATGTATCTTCGAGGAAAGTTTTCGCATCCCGTTTGGATGACACGTCTGCACCAACTCAAAGGAGACCCGAACAAATTAAGTCATAAAACGTTAATTTGTAAACGGCGAATCAATCAAGTGAGTCTCGGCTTTCTTGTGATTGCCACAACATTGATGATCGGCACTTACACTACTCCTCCGCATTCAAAATTTATTTAACCATGAACGACGAAATCTCATTGCGGATGACGAATTGCGACTTTGTGAAAGTGAAGTTACCCCGACTTTCTTTTGACGTCAACGCAACGCAATGAATGCTGGTTGCGTGTTAGATTTATAAAGGCACGTAGAATCGTAGCAAGAAACCTGAAGAATCAATACCAAGTTGATTTATTTCTCCGTCAAAAATTAATAAGACACATCCATTGTGCTGTTATCACTTGGTTACCATTGTAATGGCATATTAATTTAATCGTATCGATCTTTGAATGGTGTAATGCTGCCAGCTTACAAACATCGATCCTGATGATGAGGAAACATCATTTCAATCCCAGCCGGGTATTTGAGAACCTATCCTGGCTCCTCTTGGTCGAGTGCACGTACCAAATAAATTATGCTGGTCATATCGAATTAAACAAGGGATTAAGTTCCCATTCCATTGTGTGCGATGAGTGAATGCACCCTTTCTGCTTTGTGTCGACACAAATTGCAGGCGCTGGAAGGTGTCTAATTGCTTAATCTGCTTCGTATATAAACCGAAGGCTGAAGTGAAAATAAGAGTCTTAATCGGACAAATCCCATTTCAACTATGGAAGCTCTCTCTGCAGAAGTTCAAAGCCTGGAGGTATTCGAGGGAAAGTAAGAAATTTCTCACCCTCGGAGCAATCTGAAAACTTGAGATATAATTTTTACTTCTTCGAATATAATCTGTCCCCTGAGTTAAATTGGCAATTTCTATTTTATTGGAAGCCAAAAGTTCTAAAACCAAAAGAAAAATGACGAACGGAACGAAAGACGACAAATATCCATTTAGGATTAAAGCTTACATGGAAAAATAGAAAATTCCAGCCTTGACTCTCACAGCTCTTTTTGCACGTAACACGTCAAAATCCCTTCGTCAAAATCCCTGCGACAAAAACCCTTTTCGGGAAAATCCCTTCAAAAGGCAAAACTTTAAGGGTATGAGGGAGGAAGGATAATGAAGTGCCACTGAACTCGGCTACCCGGCACGAGGCCGGGTTAATTGAGCACAATGGGTATGTAAAAATCGAATAAGCCTGAAAAATGGGTCCAGTGGTTAATGATGAAGATTGAACTCGGGCTCCTAGTTCGAGCCCGTTATAAATCATGTTAACCTGAAGCCTTATTTTTTTGCACGTTTTTGAAGGGATTTTGACGAAGGGATTTTGACGAAGGGATTTTGACGAAGGGATTTTGACGAAGGGATTTTTGCGAAGGGATTTTTGGCAAAGGGATTTATGTCAGAGGGATTGTTGCAAGGATTCCTTTTTGCAACTGCTTGTGTGGGAGTCGCGCTTCTGTCGCGTATCTTTGGTTCATGTTTTGTTGAGAACCCATCGCAAATCGCTCGGCTCAGCACATGATTTCCACTAACGGCAAGACGAGATAAGAGTTGCAAAATGCGACAAGTGCGAAACGAACGCGTCCTCAGTTAATGGCCTTCAGAAGTAAACAACACTTGTGTATTTTTAAACTTATATTTCCCAACGCGTAGCTTGTGGAGGGAAATAGTCGCGTATCACTCCCATCCATCGTTGCGCAACAGGGTTCAAGGATAATCTTTTCTCGCTTTCTCCCGCATTTTCAGTTTCCTGGTGGCTTTGCAAATTGATTCATCCACAGAGCGGCAGCAATACGGGTTTTCGCGCACACAGAAATAATTCAGCAGAATCTGACAGAATCTGAAACAGATGCAATCAACACGGCAAGCAACAATTGACTCAGGACGAACACTAAACACTTTTGCATGAATTGTGTCAAAAATGGTCAAGCTTAAGTAATGAAGAGGATGTGTTTAAATCGTGGTCCGATGCGTACAAACCACATTGGATTAAAACCCATTGTACACATGATCTTTTTTGAACAAGTACGCTAGTGCAATATTCACTTAGCGCAAAAGTCAATTATTTGTTACAACGCATCGCAAATCATTGTAAACATGGAATCAATCATTGATTTAAGCATCCAAGCACGGTGAGACTGCTCTTAAATAAGATGGTCGACGCGAATTCCGAAAGGAGATAGGGAATAGGCTGCTTACATGATACATAGGCTTCCATTGGCTTCGCATTGTTGCACTACGATTCGATGTGCCTGGATATTGTGTTTCTGAGAAAGGTTCACTTGACCTTCGAAGGCACGCGTAGCGTTTGAGAAAGTACAATCTCCTTTCACCAGAGGCTCAAAAACGCCTGCATCAATCAATAATATCAACATGGAAGCAATGTGAGTGACGCTACTCTTAAATAAGATGGTCGAAGCCTCATACGAATGCACGAGTGTATTCGCCTCAAGTCGCATGACTGCTGGCCTCTGCACTGTCCGTAAGACGCTTTTGGACTTCTCATGAATGGAGATTGTACTTTCCCAAATGCTACGCGTTCCTTCAAAGGTCAGGTGAAACATGCGAACCGTTCCCAGAAGTACAAGACCCAGGCACAAAATCGAAATGCTATAACGCTAAACTCAATGAATGTGTATCCATTATGGTATTCATTTGTATTCCCTATCTCGTTTCGGAATTCCTAAAATGCAGTCAGATGTTCAAAAGACAATTCGAGGTTACGCGTAGCATGCAAATTCAGACTCAATGCGACTTCATCACAAGGAAAAGCATCGGAAACACTTTATTGCTGATTTATCCACACAGATCGGATCTACTTTGCTTTCGGTAAATATTATCACAAATTTAAAATCATAACATACAAGTAAAGGAAAATATTTTTTCATAATTTACGTATTCATAAACCGCATATTTCAATATTAGCTCACGCCTACTAATTATTTTCTACCGTAAATATGTTCATCAAGTGGCTCTCACAGACTCCAGGTAATGTGAGAGTAATTACGATATGAGGAAGATAAGAAACGTTTACAAAAGGGTACATTTTGCGCATTCGACAACAATAACTCTTCCTTAACCTAAGACTTGTGCGACTTGTTCCAAACTTTGGCGCCTTCGGGCATGGTAATGGATCTGCTCTTCGACCACGCGCTCTTTTTGGAATTCGGAGTTGGTTTCTCGATCAGGTCGAGTCCATTAAAGCCCAACTTTTTGCTGAGCTTCACAGCAGATCGCTCCGGGATTTGTGGCGGGCCAATTGGCCGATCTGAAGGCGATCCCGGATTCGCAGGATCGGAGCTCAGCTGCGAGTCGGAGAGCCTGAAGTCTTTTCCTGCCGCTGAAGACGTCGACGGCAATCCGGAGGCTTCCATTGCCCTCGACAACTCTTCTTCCCATTCTTGCTCCTTCTTCTCACGTTCTGCACGCTCGAGCTCCTTCTGGCGATTGAAGGTCGTAAACTCCTCAGCCAGCGGGTCCAAACTGGGCTCCTGAACAAACAACAGAGTACAATGAAGTGTGGAAATGCTCATGGCTGTTGGACTTATACAGCTAATGGCTCTTCTATTCTTGGCAATCTCAAAGACTGATGCAAACATTTATGTTGCCCTTAACTAATCGATAAAATCAAAGAAATTCTAAACATTCTTTGAAGGAAGATTTCGGCATTTGATGTAACAAAAGTCTCATTTCTGTGCTCTGTTCTGTCTTGTCAACTGACTCCATAAGACATCATTTTCTATTCCAACCTTTTAGTGTGCTTTATGAAGAACCGCAGTAGGTTCCTCATTTCGCGACGACCGTCTTCCTGTCGCAACCTGAACTTGCCCGGACGTAATCCTCAAAGCGGCACTGTTACTACATCTACAACTTTCTCCCAACTTTCTCTCACAATGAAAGTCAAACTCTCTCTAAAGGTGGCGTGCCGCTTCGTATTATCTCTTTACGCGGATGGTGAAAGCTCGGCTCTTTGTCAAAGTGAAAGCAGTTTCGATTCGATGGCGAGTCAGACTGGTAGCAGGGCTGACAATGACGCAACTTTGAGGAAACGCTGCGAAATGGCAGGGAGCAGGCTCTTTCCCGCCGCCGTTGTGGAGGCACTCCGTAATGCGAGCTGTGCTAGAATGCGAAGAAACAGATAAAAGTGTGTCCCGTGGGACTACTTTCCATTATTCTGCTCACTTGGAGTTCACAATCTATCTCATTTCCAGAATGATTATAATTAATACTTTACGTAATAAAAACGCTCCTTTCATTCAACGTCTCTCGAGTCCTCAACAATAAATGTGAGGAATCTGATGCTTTTATCTGCTTATGCCGAGCGTGTCTGACGTACGACAAACTTATTCCGTCGAGCTCGGCTCCCACCTAAATTATTCTCCTTACCGGTAATTCCGCAGACGAAGATTGAAATTCTCGGAGCGAACGTTGTTTAGCAAGCCTCTTTTTCTTTTTGTGCAACGGCTTAGATTCCACAATCATCTCTTCAAGCTCAAATGTTGGATCACAATTCAAATGCCCTTTCTAAAAAAAATTCAAAAGTTCAGAGAATGAGATTAAATGCGGTTCAGACGTTTTGTTCAGTGAAATTTAGCGAGAGAGCTTACTGGAGGAACGAACACTGGCGGGACTGCTTTCTCCAGCACAGCGTCCCAGTCCAGACCGGCCATGAGTGATTGCTCCTTCAGTGCACCAAGCGATTCCAGACGTTCCTTGGGATTCGGGCGTAAAAGCTAGTCAAGGATGAAAGAAAGTAGTCAATTAAACGATGCCAAAATGAAACATCACACGACGTTAGAAGTTAGAACTCAAAGGGCGAACCACAAAACTAATGAAGTCGCTAACATGACTGCTTTACTGCCCTCATAGTGCTCTTCCCACGCATCAATAAAATCGCAGTTTCGTACCTCGTAAACCAGTGTGAAGAGGTCTTTGGGCCACGATCGTGGCCATTCGGGTGGAACCTTCAGAATGGTCTGAATTTCCTTATTGGAGAGCTGCGAATGAATGTCGTACGGTCGACGCCCAGCGCTCAACTCGTACGCGACGACGCCCAGTGACCACCAATCGGCTGACGTGTCGTAGCCGTAGCCCTCCATCTCGTCGCCCATGCTCGAGCAGGCGAAGACCTCGGGAGCTATAGCGAGGAAAGAATAAATTGCATATTAAATCAGGTCTTCGTCCATTGTTAGCCAGAAATCCAAGTTAATCCATTGCGAGACGATTGGGACTGACGTATGTCAGCGTTGCACATCAAAAGAGTGGGAATAAACATGAATTACGGATTTCAATTTTTTTTCACTTGCTTTTATGTATCGGATTTCGCATTCTTTTGTAGTTTTATATTCGGGTTGCTTGGCACAAATCGCACAAATGCGAGATGAGAGTTTGAAAAGGCAAACGGGAGGAGATCAGGCAAGATGAGAATGTTTGTTTGGTTACCCATATACGGTTTAGTTCCAGACAGCGATGTAGCGAGCTGGTTCTCATCTAGTAAAGTGGCGACATTAAAGTCTGTGAGATGAGCATGACCTTCTTCGTCCAGTAAAATGTTGTCAGGTTTGATATCTCTGAAATTGAAGACAATGAATAAATGTTGGATGATTCCACGTTTCTTAAATAAAATTTTACGAGCTTGTCCACCGCCGCATTACAATTTGGCCGTGCTCTTGCCTCGTCATTTCTTCTACTCACGTGGACGTGTGCAACACACAAAATCGCTTATTGTACACGAAGAGGAAAGGCAGGACGAGCAGATACAGCGGCTATCCGGAGAAAGAAGAGAACGAAAAGCGCTGCTTTATGCTAACCTGTGAATTATGTGCTTCGTTTGAAGATAATCCAGAGCGAGTGCAATTTCAGCGACGTAAAGTTTAACTGCTTCCACTGGAAACTGAACATTTTGCGAAAGGTGATAGCGGAGGTCCCCGCCCAAGAGTAAATCTTGTACCAGAAACATGTCTTCCTCATCTGAAAGCACAAAGCACGTGTGCATGTACATACGGAAATTATCGTCAGGATGGATCTCATCCGTTCCGTTCTGTTAGTCTCATGAACTTTCCAGGACGAGCAAACACCTCGCCTTCCCTATCTGTCTAACGGCCTTCGTCTAGTGCCCTGAACACCGAGTTCGGTTAGCTGAGGCTTAGTCTGTCATCAAGCTCGGGATACAAATTAGGGAATTCAATACGCTCTACCTTTTTTGTTTCAGCCCGCAGCAAGCAATGCCAGCTGCTAATTCAATTCTTAATCGGATTATTCCAGCCAGAGAATATTTTCATAAAAAATATTGGTTCGGCGTTCAGCGCATTATCTCCATCTCACTGAAGCACGGCAGGCTGGCTGAATGTAGAATTTCCAGCTTCCAGGAACGCGGATCTCCATCTAAATGCTAATTGCAAACTTTTGGGCAAGTTTTGCTTCGCTTCTGGCATCTGCAAGATTGATTCTCTGGTGAGGTATTAGTGAACAAAAGTGTAACAGAAGCAAATTCTGCTCAATAGAAAGGGTGAGTAAAAATAATGCGCATTTATAGCCATTTTCCTTTGATAGGAGCGATACGTGATACTTCAGACAAATAAACTCGTTCTTGATACTTTTAGTCGCTCAAGGCACATATTGCTTTTTGTATCCAATAACGCCGCGCGAACTCATGACACCTGAGTCAGGATTAATGCCGCCATCGCGAAAGGTGTTAATTTCCCGTCAGAGGAAAATTTGGCGTGAAACCTCAGCCAGACGCTCAACACTTTTCTTATTTCCATAAAGGAACGCTGCTCGACTCGGAGGCAAGTCAAAGAAACCGAAGTGTGAGCGCTGGTTAACCAAATCGAGGTGAAGCCACAGAAAAGAAAGACAGCAAGCAAATTGAAATCGATTCACTGCGCAGGCAGAAAAGTTTCTTTCGAAGAAGTTGTTCGGGATTTAATCTGGAGAGTGAGCCCAGAGTATTGAATGATGGCATACAAGTGCAGGAGAGGACATGCCATAAAGCTGTAATCATGAACTGATTCCAAGGGGCAACAGGCGTGGGGACAAAGTCCTGATACTTAAATGTTAAAATATTTGCTGGTCGGAGCAGCAGTGACAAAGTTGTTCAATCGTTTCGTTTCTGATGGAATTCCGAGTCAAACAACAAAGTTTGAGTACCATGTGATGCTTACATGTTCTCCAAGTAAAGTACTTTTGGGAAAGTTCACAGGAAGCCCTTCTGGTGCTCTCCGTGCTGGGCGAAAGGCAGAAATTCTGAATCGTACTCGATGGGGCTTACCGTGGAAAGAGAACCACAAATTGACAAGGAATGGATGGTCCAGCTGCGTCAGAATTTCAATTTCCCGCAGCACGTTGCGAAACGCGTAGCGTTCGAGGCAAGCTGGCTTGCTCATGTACTTCATGGCGTACATTTGTCCCGTGTCTTTCTTTTGAACTATACACACCTGGAAAATGGAAATTGAAAATATTAAAACTAATTCCTACATTGTAAAAGCGCTTCATCATCTGCGTATGCTAATACACGAAACAAAGCGAGCGTGTGGAGATGGAAGCTGGCCGATTGCTAGTCTTGTTAATATGCCAAATTAATATTCTTTCCGATATTTGCATGTCTCTTGCACGCACCCGCGAGCCAGAGTTCATGCCGGAACATTTAATGAGTATTGATTATTTAGATCAACAACTCAGCATTCTTCTTTTTGCCTTTCCTGACTCCTTCTCATTTCCCTTGTCTTCTCGACCTTGGTACCGAGGGAGTGAGAAGATGGAAACCATTTCAAAGCTTTTACGTCCTCTTCATCTCTCATGATTCTTTTATTATGTGCTCAAGAAAAGGAGCAACAAGGCACGGGAATGACAAATCTCCATGTAAAGACAGCCTCAGCGCAATAAATATTATGCTCAGTGTCCTGTTTTCTCGGATATCTGAGAAGTATTGAGAACAGAAAGGAGCGCATGCCTCCTTTTTAGGGTGAAGACATTCCTGAAAACACAACCGAGGAATTTACTCTTATCTCTTATCTACTCATAAACTGCTAGGCGGTTGTGGTGTCGACGATTGCACATCAGAAAGGTCAATTTATGAAGTGTTTCAAGGAAATACGGTAACTCGCATGGATCCGTCGAGTTGTTAGCTTAAGAAAATAGCCAATCGCCATGAATTTAATAATTTAGCTCCAAACAAGTAGCAATGAAAATGAAACTGGGCTCTCCCATGCTTGCATAGCTTATGTACATCTTATTTGGCCGCAGTGTTCAGGAAGCAGCCGCAAGGTACGGACTTAATATTTATAGCTCTTGTTAGGAAGAATTCGACTTGGCCTTGCGCTCTTTCGGGTTGTCGAGTCCTCAAATTGGTCACTACGCGTCGTCGTGCCGCATAGAACAGAGTGTTACACTTTAATATTTTATGTGCATTCCGAACCCGTGTCGTACGAGCAGCAGTGAAAAGACGAAGAAAACGAGAGCGAGTGTGGGAAAGTGGTTAGGAGTCAATGTCGTGTGCGCAGTGTGTAAATGATGCTGCGTGCTCGAAGATTGCCCGATAAAATGGAGATTCGGGAAGGTGAGGGGGATCCAAAGAGCATGTCATCCAAGTGAAGTGTGAAAAATAAATTATACTGACATGGCATTATCGTCGCATTTGTTGGCCAAAATTGCGCTCCTCCAGTCACACAAGAGCACTACTTGTTGAACATCTCCCCAGCACGCTTTTTCTTTCATCGTAAGTGAGTACGCAATGGGCTGCTGGTGACGGATGATCGCAACGACAATTTTGAATAAGTCTTAATTGGACTCTCCAGAATCAAGAGTTCATGACATGAATATCACGGCCATGAATGAGGCAATCATTTGCCTTTGTCGAAAGCGGAAGGAATCCGACAGGTCTGGAGAGACTCGTTCTCGTTTGCACGCCATGCCTGCAGTTCCTTCGTTTCGTAGCGCACGCACAGTCGAGGATTGACTCGAGGCTATCGTAGATTAAACGAAAATCAGGTTTCGGCTCAAGTCATTTGTGCACTGATGAGAGAATCTTACTTGTGCCTAAACGGCCTCCTCTTGAGAACCTGTCTTGCCTCCGAGGCGACTTGTCCTTTAGCTGGTGGAGACTCAAAGTAGTTGGCCCAATTTGAATTCTTGAGACGACATTCAATATTTCGAAATAAAATGTTTTCCTGATCAGTCAGGGAGTACGTGGCTTGTTTGCGATGCTGACAGGGCGCGAGAGAAAGTTCTCAGCGAGTCAAGGCGGTTAAGGCAGCAGTGAGAAGTGGTGCTAAATCCGTTCTTTCCTGCGCGACGACAGAGAGAATGAATAAACGCGGTCGTGTCACCGTCCTGCACGCACGGTGTGCAGCTGACTGCGTAGTGAATATTCGGAGCGCAAAAGTTGCACTGCGAAGAATGAACTGCCATTCTGAATTCATGAAGTGAGAGGAGATCTTTCTTCTCCGGAATGCGCAATGCTCATTTTGCTACCCCACTGCTAGGCACTTTATTATTGTGGAGTGTCTTTTTTTATATTATTATAGTAGCGGAAAGACAAAGACATTTCTATGCTCCACAAGGTAGAAAGTCACTCAAATATTAAAACACGTTTCCTGGTTCTAGTGAAAGTGTAATAATTCCGCCAGCCGGAACTTTTGCGTTCTGCGTTCGATTCCTTTGCTCATTTTAGGAGAAATCTTCGTGCTACAAACTCCATAGCAAGCGAGAGCCAAATTTCCCGTACGTAATGCGATTCTAGTGGCAGTCGTGCAGGTGAAAATCGATATGGTAACAATCGCATTATGTGTTCCCCCAAATGCGTCCAACTGTGCCTTAAGCTTAAAATATTACACAATTTTATGCTTTCTCAAATTGATGACGATATGCTTGAACGATGGTAATCCAAACTTGGTCCTCCTGGACTTTCGCGGTCACTTGGACTCTGCTATAGCATGGCTTCTTGGTTGCGGACGGGGGTCCGCCAGGATCCAGAATCTCATATTTCATTTCAAGGTTTATCTCAGCACGCCCGTATCTAAGACACTTCTCGAAGTCCTTTGACTTCGGAATGAGAAATGTACTTCCACGTGCCCGACTTCACCTTGGCCACCCTTTCCTCTCGTCCACAATGACCTCGTGGTCGCCTGGTGTCTTGTATTTCTCGTCAGACTTGATTAATAGTCAAATAAACGACAGACGAGCTGACTGAGTCCTAATTCTTTTCATGAACATGATAAGTTGATGGGAGAGAACTAGTCATGGTTTCGAATTAGACTAGTAAGTTAATATTTACAGGAAATCAGGAGCCTAGGAGATTAACTTTCACGGCGGAGAAGGTTGGCAAGCGATCCATCAATCGTGTGTCGGGCACGCGGCCCGCAGTCCGCTTTCCAGGAATCGAAAATGAAGGATTGAGAGGAAGGAGGATTCAAAGGAACACTGAACTGGCTTCGCACCGCAGCGTCATTCATTCACTCCGTTGAACGAGAGGACAGCCGCTTGGCACTACCACCATGGTACGAATATACTTAATGGAATACAAATTGATCGCCTCAATCAATTTGAGCTAAGTGCCTTTAACAAGCCATTACAAATTCTCTTTCAAGATAGCTTTAACTTCCACAGACAAAGAACTCTCCAGGCGACCAAATACGTCTGGTGGGCAATTCTCGGGAGCAACATCCAGACTTTCCAAACTCAGGATTAGGTCGACTCGCAGCCCGGAGAAGTTTGGAATGCGGTACCTTACGTTTGTGTGTCATGCAATTATTTTATTTATGAATTTCCACTTTGCATTTTACAAAGCCAACTTCTTGAAGTTGGTTCCACTTATTAACTGCTTCGTACTCACCGAAATGCAAAACAAAGGTAGAAATGAAGAACGTTGTAGCAATTATGCGACTCGTGCTTTGTTTTCCGTGTAATGTAATAATGCCTAATGTTCCGAGCACAATTGTTCATTGTTCATGGCTTTATCCGGCACGGAGCGTGCAGGAGGTACAGGAAACGAAAATAATGAGCAACATGTGCATGTAATAATAATTCATGAGTAATTATTACATCAATCTCGTAACATGATACGTCTACCAAATTAGTAAAACTCCTGTACGAGACGCAGACGCCAACTCGAGCTCGGGTCATAATGAACTGGATACGTAATTTAATTTTAATGTAGTTTAGAACGCTAATGCTCGTTTGACTTACTAATTATGTTGGGTTTTGTGCAAACGACATTGCGAGCCCCGGCTCAGCGCGCACTCTCAACATCTGTTCGCTTTCACTGCTCATTTCATGAAGATTTGCGCGCATTTCTTTGTAGTTAATTCGAGAAAACTTGCAGCGATTAAAAAGAGCAGATTTCCGAAACGGACCGCTTGCTTGAGGAACTTAATCAGTTCCCGTAATTGTATTATTTGGCAACCGTTTCAGCTCGCATTGATTTTGACGCGCGTACGTGATCTCGCGAGTTGAATGATGAAGAATCCTGAGATTTGTGCCTTACCTTTCCGAAACTTCCTTTTCCAATGGCCCGCAGAATCTGGAAGTGGTCGAAGTTGACTGAAAAATCACGAAAGAAAGATTCTTTTAGTCATCTTGTTTGGCTGACGCTCGCATTTCACATTATGGCCTTTCTTTCCGCCTGTCTTGTCGAGTCTATCACTCCCGCATTCGCCTGGCTGAATTCGAGTTGGCATTTGTTGTCGCGTGTCACTGTTTATTACATGCAGCCAGCTCTGCTTTCTCAAAGAACGTCCTTGCCAAGTCATTATAATGTATGACCAAATCCCACCGCCCGCGCTCGCTCCCATTCGGTTGACATTCATTGTGCGCGGCGCGGGTTGGTACAAGAAAAGAAATGAAAAAGGACAGTCGATACCAGGAAAGGATGGTAACAGGTAAGGCCCTATTTTAGGTCAAGCGCTCGCGATTGATGAGTCATATATCATAGTGCGGTCAGCTCTTGCTCGTCTATGAGTCATTTTAAAGCTAATCGCATGCAGATTCTGAAAATGTAACCCATTTTGCACTATACCTTCATTCAAGAATGATACGGTAAATAAACTGCATACACTCAAAAAATCCCGCTTAAATTGGCTTGAAATAGATGAAAATCATGGTTTGACATTTTTCTCAGAATTTAAACCAAAAAGCGAGTTTTTTTGTTTGAGACTTTTTTCAAGATTACTCTTTGTTTTGAAGATTTTTGAGGTCAAAGTGTTGAACTTCGACAAGCCACAGTGGGGGCAGGCAGTGAAATTTCGATGTGAAATATATTTCCTTGGAATCCTTGGGTCATAAGCTTTCGGTTGATATATGACTCATCAATCGCGAGTGCTTGGCCGAAAACAGGACCTTAAGTGGTACAATCCTTTAGGAAATGACTCACGTGCCTGAGTTTTCTACTGTCTACGACGTAAGTCGCTTCACGAGCCGAGTCACGAAAAATATGAGGTAATCATATAATAGGCGACTCGATGAAGGTTTGTTTAAAACAATGTTGTGCAATACTTAATTAGTTTACCCGGCTAGCATGTATAATGTCGGCCATTTCGTCACGAAAACAGCCTTCTCGAGCGAATCTTACCTTGCTCGCAAACTAAGCTTCGCTTTGGACACGAAACAAAAACGAAAAGGCAGGGAAGCTATTTCATGCATGGAATTCTACATAAGATATTATTTGACACGAGGGCAGTGGTGCAATGCAATGGATTAATTTAATTTAGGGACGTCAGTTCTTCATTATCTCTCTCTAAATGCAAGTAAAAGCAATCAAACTCCTAAAATGGTTTCCATGTCTTTGGTAAAAGTGCAGCTCTCACTTCACACAATTCAGAGCAAGGACGCACGTAATTAAACTTAAAATGATGGCAGAGCCTGCAGCTGCTGTGCGAAAAAGCAGAGTGAGGAAACTTACGCGTGCTGACACCACAAAGTTGGTCTCCTTATCGTTTCGCTGTAAATAGTGTCCAAAAATAAATTCCAGTCCATGTACTCTCAGTCCTGAGTCCCTTATCACTCATCTCTAATACGTAAATTTGCGGTTTCACTTGTGAGAGAAATTGTCACCGTCTAGCACAAAGACGACACTCGTGACAGTTTTGTAATCAGCAATGGACGCATTCTACGATTTCTGACCTGATGTCTCTCAAGTTTGCTATTTGCAATTTTAACGAGTGGCCCTCAGGCATGGCCTCGTGATTTAATGGAACAAAGGCCTATTATAAGAGCATTATTCGAATTTGGAATGCAACGTGGGGCGCAAGACGCCAGTCATCGTCATCCTAGAACACGTTTATTCGTTGGAGGCCAACATTCGCAGACGACGTGCATGCAATTTGTTCCTTGTTTCATGTTCGTCTCGTTCCAGGTCCCACCAGACCATGAGCGCTCAGTGTTCTACTTTCTCCTGCGTTTATGCTCTTACCGATTTCTTGCTAAATAATGAATTAGGTTTACGCCAAGCGTACCATGCTTAAATGCTCGAGTTTTCGCTGAATTCGAAGTGAATTCCCCGAGCTTGTGAAAATATGAAAGCACTTGCACGGATTTCAAAACAGAAAAGTAAATACAACAAAAATCTTCCATTTCTAATGAACCAAAAAACAGAAACGAGAAGTTTTCAAGTCGGGATTCCAATTTAGAAGAGGTGCACTCATACCTTCCCAATTACCATTCAAGCCTTAACTTTCTTTTCGTTTTGTTAACTAAGAGCAAGTTTGTCAAAGCTGAATGACGAAATTAATTATTTCTGCTCAGTAATTTCATAAAAACTTCCGAATCAAACTCATATTTTGTGAACAGCAGATGCTCTTACTCGCACCGCAGGAGTGCCAGGAAATGAAAGATCATTGTCATTCAGGGAGTCCTTCAACAAAGCAGAGCTGAAAGCGAGCACGGCGGGCTCATGCTGAGTCGAGAGCGCAAACCGCACGTACCTGCCGCAGTGTTTGCACACCCGCTCTGTGTAATTAATTAATTAAATGTACGTTTATTGTCAGAGAGACGTATTTTACCTTCCTCGTTCTCCTTTATGTGGTGTTTACTACGAGCAGACTGGTTCACACCCATTTTGCTCCTCGCCTGTTCTTCTCAGAATTCGCGTGCCACCAAATCGCATAACCAGAAGGCCGGTGCCGTAATGAAATTAGTTGCAGATTTGTTTAAATCTCCCGTATCCGTCCTTGGTTATTGATTTGAAGAGAATTCAGCAGCAAAGCTGTGGTTGATTCGTCTGTCGATCTGGTTAAATCTGTGAAGTAAATTTTAGGCGTAAGTTCACGCATAGAACGTACGATATGCCACCAAAGTGGGCGAGAATATGAATTTAAACATGCGATGCGGTGTCGGTTAACTTTACAAACTCATTTAACGCGTGTCGGGTGCATACGCGATGTGCCTGTGCTCGAATGTGCAGTAGACCCCACGTCCCGATTAAGAAATGGCAAGTGGTGAAAATTCGACTTGAAAAGTAGGTTAAGTAAAAGAAAAACTCGCTCGCACGGAGACGTAACTCGTTATTACTAATTTATTGCGTATTACGAGCAGTCAAGCATTGCGTTATGGCGAGGCTGGCAGCAAGACTCCCTGTCGACAAGCAAAATTGGAGTTGTGCAGTGGTTAGCCGAGACTAATGAGGGCAAGACGGACGGACGAACGAAATAGACGGGCCGGGACGACAATAATAAATCTGGACTCGGAGATGATATAAATTGAATGCTCGTTTGTTTCATTCAGAAATAGGGTAAATGTTTTCTTCGAGACTCACGGCTGCTGAATGGTCTCAGTCTTATTAAATAAAGAAGTTCTTTCGTAAGTGTGGAAGAGGACTTCATTCAACAACCTTCCATGAAACTTTTGGCGTGAAATATAGTGCTTATGTGAGTGGAAGCCGTGAACGCCGTGCGAACTATGAACATCTTGCTAAACTTTTAGAACATTCTCAGAAAGATACGTCTGTTCCCGCTTGGAGAAGAATTACCTGCAATGTAGCCGAAGCAAATGTCAGAAGAATTGCGCCAAACGCTCTCCAAATCTTAAGACTTAACTTTGATGAAAGTTTGTATACAAAAGTTTATGTTGTGCAATAATTCTTCGACTTGTGCTTAATAAAGTTTATGTCATTGCATGGCATAAACGAAGCAGTGCGCGAGGAATCCACGTATTAGACATAATTACCTCACAATGAAATAATCCGCAGCAGGCACGAGTCGAGTTTTGGATGCCCAACAAGTTGAGAGTGCAGAATTTCTCATTAAATAGCGTTTACGACGCGCGAGAGAGAAACGCGTGAATGGGTGAAAATGGTCCGAGTTAATCTTCAATTATTATGGTACACGTTCCTGCACTGCACTTCCTCGGCTTTGGTTCATGTGGTTTGGTTTTCCACAGACACGAATGAGATGAAGATTTAATTTAATATGACATTAACTTTTATGTTTCCTTTCTGTCTTTCTTTTCCGAACGTCACATTCCTCTCTTTCCCGGAGCAGTGGATGAAAATGAAAGCAAGGCTGAGTAACGACCCATCACGACTACCAATTGAATTCAAACAGGTTGCATGGACCCGGCGAATAAAGACAAAGTCGGTTGCAGCTTTTCGTTTACGTGTGAGAAAGTTGACGGTGGAACAAGTCGTCTTAATGAGATTCTGCTGTCGTTAACTGGAAGTCACGGGTAATGTGTTGATTTATAAGCTGATCGTGAAGACGGCGAGCCGAATGCTGAACGCTTACTTGGACCAGGAGGAAGTTATCTTATCACTTAAGTTTGTAGGAGCGGAGGACTGCCATGTTTAAAATCAACACTTCACACAAAGAAGTCTTCACTTCAACAACACTATATAATGACAATAATATATTTTATTCTGGTGGTGCGCGCTGAGAGCATGAGACGATGGCTAACGTTCATGCTTCGGGTAGCTCGGTTTGTTGTTGCTCTCCAGGACAGATAAAGTCATCTGAACACAAACACTGGCGAGGAGAGCGTCTATATAGCAGGAGCACGCGGAGAAAGCACGATACGAGGTTGGTCCGTGGTGTATCGTACGCGAGGAAAGCAGGAGTCGGATGAGTTTATTATGGACTGGCAAGCAGGCAAGCATATTTCGCGATTCTCTCGTATCTAGCGTGTGCCTCGCTCCCTGCCATGCCAATGGCTCTCAACTATTTATCTGCGGCACAATATCGCAGTCTTCTCTTCTCTGGAGTAATTCAAAATTCTATTCTTTGGTCTTACGAGGCTGCTGGAAAGTGAGAATGAGTCTTGTATCTGTTGTGCCTCCATTTACCAACTTTCTCCACATCACAGCAGCGGCGAAACAAGATGTAAACTGCAGGTATTCCGGGAGAACGATTATGAAAAAGATAGCTACCACAAAGGTGAATGTTATGCTCACCCAATTTTGAGCATTAAGAGATTCTTTGTCTTGTAACCACAATATTTGCCACAAACATATCATGAAACGTAAACATGCCTTATATAAACATAACCACGGTCTTGTTTCATCTTATTTTGTCCATACAGCACATCGGAATTTGTAATCAGAAATTCTGATTCAGATGTTGAAGGCGGACCATTCGCATCACGAAAGCAGTTCGGTACCAGCCCTTTGATTCTGGGTTTCGGGCAAGAGAGCAAGAAGTGGTAACAGTAAACGCAATGGCGACCGAGAAGTTCTTGGCAAGAGTTACGACAGCCTTATTTTATGCCTGCGTCGATGAGACTCATGAAACTTGTTCTTAAATGCGTTTTACTTTCGCATTCTCATTTAGTTGTACCGAGCGCAGTCGCATATTTCGGCAAAGGACAAATAACTCACGGTCACGGGAAAGGGTAGACAGTCGCCTGCCTGTTCTCTTGTCCTCCAACGTCCCCGTTCGCTTCTTGTATATTTCGGTTCGCTTTCCACGCATCGTGGAGATGCAGGCAGTCATGGAACACGGCAAATCTGGATCGGTAAAATCCAATTTATTTCTGTATGCAGTGTGATTCTTGTAAACACGGAGGAAAGGCTATTAGAGAAAAGAGCGTCCACCAGCGCACCAACTTCTTGTGCTTGCTTAGCGAATACGTTCACACACGTGCAAGACCAGGAAGCTATGAAAAGGGCATAAAATGTTAAAGCGTACATGAGTCTGACATGGAGATGGCACGAGGTGCATATCGAGATTCGGGTCGCCACATATACCATCTTGGAGGGCATGTTGAAAAATGGCTATAGTAAAATTTTTAGAACTGAGAAATGGATCTTAGACTTTTAACGCGAGATTGAAGTTTGCGTTACAATGCATTTATTGCTAGTTTTCAAACAACGCGAAAAAGAAACAAAAAACATTAATGCACAAACAAATTAACATGAAAGCAAGTACTTTTTACCTCTCTGTTCCATCGACAAATACTAAATTCGATCAATGATTTTGTGTTGCGAATTTTATATATATTATATTTTATATAAACTATGGTATAAAATGCTTCCTCGCAGAGTTCCTTTTTCGCGTTATTTTGTTCTTTCCATTAATGTTTTGTTTTGTTTTTCGTGTTGTTTTAAAACCAGCAATAAATGCATTGTAACCCAAACTTTAATCTCGCGTTAAAAATCTAAGATCCATTTCTCACGTCTAACAATTTTACCATAACCATCTTTTAGCATGCCCTAGAAGCTGATATATGTGGCGGCCCAAATCTCGATACGCACCTCATAGCATTTCCTGGTGAGAATCAATCCACGCTTTTTGGCAAAACGCTCCATGACCAAACAGGCCAA
Source organism: Mesaphorura yosii (assembly GCA_009869945.1). Classification (NCBI taxonomy): domain Eukaryota; kingdom Metazoa; phylum Arthropoda; class Collembola; order Poduromorpha; family Tullbergiidae; genus Mesaphorura; species Mesaphorura yosii. The sequence continues at coordinate 39,415 of WIXG01000244.1, read as the reverse complement.
GACAAAATCTGGCAGGCCATCCGTTTCTCGGCCACTTTCCTAGTTTGTCGAAGAAGTGTGAGAAGGAACTGGAAATTGGATACCTGCTGCTTGAAGGGTGTTTCAGTCAATCACAAAGACAATTTAATGAATTTAGTAGCGCCATTTTACTGGTTGACAGCTGGCAACACGAAATATGGCAGGACCAGCCGATTGATTTACTGCTATAATATAGCTACAACATCGAACGTGTCACGTTTCCTGGAATGAACTGGAGTCGAGACACTCGCGCATGAAATACACACCAGACCTGAAGACCGTTGACACAGAAGTCGACGAAGGACCAATAGGCTATGTTAGTAGATACCCGACATGTAAAAAGTGGTTTTAATTGATGATTAGCTTTAATTAGCTTTCAAATTAGCGTTCCAAATGATACTATGGTAGATAGGGAAGTCTCGAATAGAATCTAATGGCAGAAAAGGCAATTCCTGCAAAAAGATTTAATCAAGAGGAGACCACGGGACGAGAGTCACATGAGAAGTGAAGAAAGAATTTAAATAAAATTTTAGAAATCAATCTTACATTGAGTTAATGAATAATTGTTTAATTGGAACTGAATTAATTGGAAGAAAACACGAAGAATCAATCAGTGTATTATTTCTGAATCAACCTGCCACTTCTGGAGCTGAACGGATTGATTAGAATCACGGCTGGAAAATGGATTCATATGGACTGAAGTAACCATTTGCTATTGGACAGAAGCATTAGGTAAGAGGCCACTGGATATCTACAGAAGTCCCAGGGGCAGTCTGGGGACACGAAAAGATATTTAACTATGTAGATCATTTGCAAAACTGTACGGTGCTTTATGTTTGGCTTTTGAGCTCAAGGACATCCGAGTAATGCGAGATAGTTGCGGCGTTTAATGTGCTGTCTGCTGAAAATTCTTATTAACATCTAGCTCAAAGATATGTGCACTCGGTACCGGAAGCTGCACAAAGTGCTGGTCCTGGATATTATACTTGGACTGATTCGATCATTTATTATATTACATGGTATGTAGGAGCGGACTTCATTTCAGCGGAATCATTACTTCGATTCCATTTAGTTTTTGGCGTGAAGTTCTCGAAAGGGTAATTTCCTTTCATTTGTTTCCACAATAAATGTAAAGCAATTTATACTTTCTGCGTCTTGGCTGTTCCCTGCCTATTAAAGAGAGAGCTTGGTCCGCTCGTCTTGCAAAAGAATCAATTGAATTTTTGCCGTCCCTGAAGGATTTTAGTTAGCTTACACGGACAGGTAATTTTAAAGCTTATTGTAGAAAATGGAAAAGTTGAGAGTAGAAAACGTGCTTTTGAGTTTCGGAGAAAGGTTCGCGACTAGCAATCAAGTCAACCCTTCCAATACGTGTGAACGTGTTCCGAACACATGCACATGTGTGACTGGAAGAGCGTTGAGCGAATGTGCTTGTCTAACTGACGTCCGAAGTTGTTTCAAATTACACCAGTGCTTGTTGTCATGGAGTTATTGACGGGGATTCACTTTTTCGATTAACAAAGTGCACCTCGTGCGGATGAAATATGGAAGCCTAGCTTAGTTTAGGTTCACGAAGAAGAACGAAGAAGCTACTGGCTCACACGAAATTGAAAAGTGCAAAATAAAACAAGTCTGCAATCTCGAATCTGAAGCCTCGTTTCGTTTTTCCAGTAAATCTTGTTCGGATTTCTGAAGTAAACAAGACAGCGTTCAGTCAAATTTCCTCTCTGCACAGTCGTAGACGTCGCACAACTCTGAAATGGGCTCAAACCCAAAGATGCGATTGGATTTTCGAGAACTAAATCCTGGATCTTCAGCCGGGAGACGACCATCTTCGTATAATGCCGGTAATTTTGGTCAACTTATTGAACAATGTGTGAGGAGGGCTTATGTCCTGCAAATATTTGACGGAGTTAATGCTCTTTATTGGTATGAACAGTCCAACACACGCATTGTTTGCAGTATAAACCTCTACTGCTTCCCTAACTGTTCATAGTTCATTTTGTACTTCGTATTATTGCCAAATTGTAGATGATTATACCGGACAGTAAATAGCCACAGGGCCTATTCTATTGACATTGTTGGTAGTCTCTCAGCCACTACTCGATTAAGTTTCCTCTCGCAATGGTTGTCAGGTCAGGCGCTGCTGAATCCAATAATGAGAAATAAGTGATAAGTGGAAATTGAAAGCCATTGATTGCTTGCTGCCCTTTCTATTGGCAGCTCCCTCGGGCCCAAACCTTAAAAAGAGCTTTATTAGACTGGATATGTGGAGCCTTTATTGAATATGGTATCGTTTCCAGAGGCACACGTGCCACTTTGGGAAGACGACTCTCAAATCTGTGCACCGGGTCCACAAATTCCTCTGAAACATCAAACGCCCGACTTCATCCACAATCCCGAAAGATGGGAACGAAACCTGTTACGTGGAATGTTGTGCATTCGTCATCTTGGCCTGCCTCAAGTGCCTGACTCCATATTCCGATTGAGCAATCCGATTTCGGCGAGCTAACTTACTTACTCATATTCTGGAGAACCACTGTCTCCACTGAAGGACATTCTGAACCGAAAATACGCAGTAAGGATCTAATCTCTACGTTTGTTGCCGATTTCAGATTCTTTACCTGTGCTGCAATGAACTTGATCAACTTCCGTCCAACTTCTTTGATGACCTACCCGCATTGGTCTGGCTTGATCTTCGGTACAATAGATTAGAGGCGCTTCCGGAGCTATCAAAGCCACATCTTTATCTCCGTAACCTTATTGTTGATGGTAACAAGCTCCGGTGCCTCCCCTGCTCTCTCGGTAAGTGAGCAAGATGTTTATTAATCCAGTTTGATCTCCTTGTTTCAAAGTTTTGCACGAGTATCCAGGCACGGCTGGAGAGCCAGAACACATTTGAAGCGGGATTACGCTGTACGACTTGGGTATCCAAAGTTATGATATTTATTCATGGCATTAGACCCGTGAAAAGTTGGAAGATAGGAAAACAATTTCTACAAGTGATGCGCTCTCATATTTAACTTATGCTGGTGCTGGGCTCTTTTCTGCAACTTTTGACCTTTTGCCAAGAAAATGAGAGAGGCAGCTAGCTTTTGTCTTTACTCATTTCTAAGCAGAGCACAAACATATTGAACAATACAAATTGGATGGGAGAAAGCAAAGAGAAAATTCAATAAAGTTTGACTACAATGCAATACAAGTTCGTGAGGTGGAAGTAGCAAAACAATACTTCATTTTACTCGAAACCAACGGTCCCGTGGAACTATTCCGACGTCCGACGCGCAGTTAGGCAGGAAGATAGTATAGAATAAATGGAAGCATAAACTGACAGGAATGCATAAACCGAAGAATCGTGTCGTGGCACTGTGACGCAATCAGACATGGTGCTGTCTTCTGCTTCAAGTACCCTGCCATTTTAGAGAGACAAACGTCCAAATTTCCTGTTTGAACTTGAACTTACAAAGCTTTTCTTCAAGGAGCACTGTAGAATTATGTACTCAATTACTTTATCGCGTTATGTATGGTGACCTCTTCTAATAAACTCTCCTCCTCGCGCTACTAGGGCATGATTGACGTGATGTTATAGCAGTATTTCTTACAAGAGCAAATTATTTGAAACTAAAGACAATTTTGCAAAAAGAAATGCCTTTGTGCTTTGGAAATTGCGAGTTGTCGGTTTTTAAATGACGTGGTTCTATGTTGTTATTTTAGCGTTGGCTGAAAGTTTGAAATGTATCAGTTTGAGAGGAAATCCATTGATTGATCCACCACCAGCTGTATTGAGAGGTTCAACTCGAGCTATTCTGAACTACCTCGCCTCGAAAGACGCCAAAGATCGATTTCCTGAGCCTGAAGGTACTCTAAACTTTTATTAACTTAAGGAATCTCACCACAAACCAGTAAATTGTACATGTGCAGGAAACCTGTATTTCAATTCTTTGTCAGACGCTCGCCCTCTCGGATTCAAAGGACCCGTTCCTCAACTCTTCTCTGGGATATTGCAGCACGTTTACAACAAAAAAGCCAAAGGAGATGAAATTGAAATAGTCACACGTTTTGAAGAAATGATGAGAAAGGATGGCGTGAACACTGCGAATGGACCTCAGTCGTGTGCAGATTCCAAGTCTAAAAATGTGAAATACGTGAAGAAGAAGTATTCGTGGGAATTGTGGAGAGACGTTCCGTGAGTGCCTTTTTGCGGTGAAATGGGTTGTCAGAAAGAAATTGCTTCTACTTTTCTCATAAATGTCAGCATAAGGAGAATGAGTTAATGCAATTTTTACCACAACAATATTTGTTCAGAACAATTGCAAATTGGAAATACTCTCATGTTGTAGTAAAAAGGCACAAACTTCCCAGACCTGAGTTGTAGTTCTGTTATAAAATTACGGGATTATCGATCTAATTTTCGCACCATTTATTTAATTAATTACAGATACGATGGCATCGACTCCAAGCGGCTATTGCAGCTGTCCATCGACGCGCTGAAGAAAGATGCTCTCACGAAACTCAACAACAACACGGAGTCAATTCTTCAGAAAGCAAGGAAAGCGACTGCCGTGATTTTATGTAACTTTTCTACTGAGCGTTAGGAGAATTCCTGGCTCCAAAATTAATGGGATTTGGCAGCAAACCGACGTTAACGACTAAATGTAGGAGAAGGATAAAAATTATGGCGCATAAAACAGCCACCCTTCAGCACATCAAACAAAACTACAGACAGCGATAAATGCAAAACTGAGAATAATATTTTGAACTTCGCCGAGCACAATTTTACAACCTGCCATAAACGATGTAAAACTGATTGTTTACCATAACCTGGAGAGCTCCAGAAGTTGGCGTTCGTGAAGCAGAAGCGACGCCCGCCTGTTTTATTCATTGTCTTACGAATTCACAAATTCATGTGTGCATTCACTTACAGGAATAAGGAAGCCTTGCAGAATTGGAGAACCAATTCTCGAGTGCAAATTAGAAATTCAAATTTTGAAGGTCTCAAACCTCCGTTTGCTGTCGATGATTCCGCGGTCGATGAGACGTAAGTGGCGCTTCCATAATTACTTTGCAACTACTTGAACACGCCCACTTGAATATTTAATATTCTGTTTTGTTGAACAGCCGTGCCCATGAGAAAGTAACTCCAGAAAAATTTGCAGAGGAAATGCAAGATCTTATGGTGAAGTTGCAAGAACTCCAATCTTCACCATCGGTTATGACGCTTGCCGGTGCTCTTCGTCAAGTTAAAGAGGTTAAGAATTTCACAAAAAATTAACCGGTTACCAGTTCTCACTTCTTAATTCTATTTGGCATTTTCAGGCTGAGGCTGTTCGACGGAAACTGAAGCAGTTGGAACCGTTCATACCGTCCTCATACCCTGCATAATTTAGTGTGGATTAGTCATTAGCGTAATTTATCCAAATTGTACGTATGTACGTGAGAACTATCTCCCTGCAAGAGGTAATATTTCTAAATAATTAAAAGCAAATCAGCCAAATGAGCAGGAGTAAGTGAACTGCAAGACAATCTTGAAGATTTCAATGTTCTTGGATTCATCAAACTTTCATGTGATCAAATTGCACGGGCGGATAGAAGCATCATACAAGATCGATTTGCGAGGAATGCGGCCTCAGCGTGGATCGCAAGCTCCTCTTTGTTCAATTCAGGCAGGCTCCTGAGTGCCATCTCGAATTTCTAATGCAAAACGTATTTACTTAAGCCCTGGCATTTTCGTATGCTGTTGTCTCTACCTGCCAGGTCCACGCGCTGGGTTTGAACAACTTCATGTGCTTTCTGAGCAGAAGTGCTTAACTCTTTTCGGCGCTCGACCTGACTTCGCTTCGAAATATTAGGATCCTTCCAATTTTGTAGAATTTTATGCAATAATCAACCTAAACGCTAGATTTAGTTACTGTCAAATCTTTGGTTATTTGAGAAAAGTTAACCTAGCCCACCACATTCAGGATGCAGAATGATGATGTAAGTTATTCAACCAATTTTTGGATTATTGCAGATGGGGAATTGATTCACTCCCTACTTTCCTCTCTTTCGTCAACTAAATATTGTCTTATTTCAGGTAATTTGGGGTATCATCAACAAAAGCTTCTGCTCCTTCAAAGTCAAGTAAGTGCATATATAAAATCATGGTGTATTCCTAATTGTTCCAATTTCCACTAATCATTGTATTATTTTCTCTTGCTTGCCTGTAGTACCAAAACTCACAAATTCTGCAGGAATGAATACAATTTGACCGGGCTTTGTAGCAGAGTGTCGTGCCCTTTGGCGAACAGTCAGTATGCCACAGTTAGGGAGGAGAACGGAGTTTGCTATTTGTACATAAAAACAATAGAGAGGTGAGGTGCCCAATATTTTGAATTGTTACGAACTCATCTTTAATATGAGTCGTTTTTATTTTTCATAGGTCTGCATTTCCTAACAAGACGTGGGAGAAGATCAAGCTATCCAGAAGTTTTGAAAAGGCCCTTAATCAAATCAATGAGAATCTGGTTTTTATGCCGCAATATTTACGACAAAAGTGCAAACAACGCCTTATCAAAATTTCACAGTACATAATTCGAATGAGAAAACTCCGCCTCCACAATACGTAATTATAATGATGATTACAAGTTGCTATTATTCGTACAAATCCACAGTCGTCATGTTATGCCTATTTTTGTCTTACAGGAAAAAGTTAGTTCCAATTCAAAGCAAAATTGAACGTCGAGAAAAGAGACGTGAAGCTAAAGCACTCGTAGCAGCCAGAATTGATAACGCTATTGAGCAGCAATTGTTAGAACGCCTCGAAAAAGGAGTGGTACGTTATCAAGGTCACCATATGTTGTATTTACGTATTGGTGCGTTATGTGTTTTCGAAACTGGTCTAAATGAGAAATGTGTTTTAGTACGGCGATATTTACAACTTTCCGAAGCTGGCGTTTGATAAAGCTCTCCACGATGAGGAGTTGGAAAGTGACGTCGAGGCTTCTGATCTAGAGGACCAGGTAGGACTAAAATAATTTTAGCAGAATTTGATTAGTTAAGGGCCAAGGAATTACTTTGTACTCAATATTTGTGCCCACAGGAGGAAGAGATAGAATTAGAAGGTGAACAAGAACGTGTTTTCGTGGCTGATGAGGATTTTAAGGAAAGTGACATTTCCGATATGGAGGTGAGACTATCAAACTGCCGATGAGCTGTTTTCTTTTGTGTAGATTTTTCTACATGGCACTATTTAACTTGAAACTACTTTTTCAGGATACAATGGACGACGAAGACGGTCCTGAACTTGTAAAGAACGTAAAAGCTAAACCATCAACTTCACGAACCAGACTTAAGCCCAAGGTAGAAATTGAATATGAGATGGAGGTCGAAGAGACGCCAAGGAAGAAACAAATCAGTCTATGATGAACCCAGATGAATAATGCTTATTTTGATAATGGATGCGCACTGAAGATTTGAAGTTTGAATAAATGTTTGGAGGCGAGTTTTACAACAGAACGTAGTTTTAATTATTTATTTAGATTAGCAATTTTCGAATCTAAGTTCTGCACAAAAATTTTGTTACATAGAGCACTGAACATAAGCGAACATTATTTCTCTTAAATAGTGTCTTTCTATCTCCCACACTTGGAACAGCTTGCTTTGTCGGTAGATGACATTCACTCAGTTTGAGGTACATTGGTTGTGTCCACAAACACCACGCCATATCCTAAATACTCTTATTTTCAGCTACATTAAGTGGTTCCGATACATCGGTCATCCGCATATCTTAACTGTCGTAGGTTTAATTAGATTTGACGACAAAACGACAACAAAACTTACTTCTACGAGTCTAAGAGGAATGCACAACTCATCATAAGAACTAGGTGTATGTCACAGCAGAATACGAGTAATGGACACCGGAGTGCCGTAAGTCGCTTAACGTTTTATTGCGTAATTTGCATGTAAACTGCGTCTCGCTAGTGCTTAGTCGCCGCCACTACAGCACAACAGCACATTAGAGAGTAACAAGCTAGCGTTCTACAGGGACAATTTGGTTCTAGTCAGAATGCTCAACTCAAGATTCAGTCGAGTTGCTATAAAAGAAATGTCTCATCCGTTTACCGTAATTAAGGTAACCTGTTCAAAAAATGAAAACTCATTTCGTTCGTAATTAAGGCAAATCAGCAAGTGTATCATTAGTGCGACAGTGGTCTCTCAAAGTCACATGGCTAGTTCACATCCCATCCATCTACTTTTACATTGTGGATTGCACAGCGAGTCCGCAGACTGAATGTAGGTTCACACTCCTCGTTCTACTGCACCGACTCGACACACTCAAATCCAACCGAGCTCAGCGTGACGGAGTACAAGTTGCATTCTTCGTTTCGTAATTGTATTGCTGCTTGCGTACAACGGGCTTCTAAAAATATTCAACACCTAACAATAAGACGATTTAACACGTAACAAATCACCGTAATCACGTCTAGAAGGTTTCACACTTTGTGGAAGTCAGTGTAACTCCGTCTGCACCGCTTTCACCCGATTGGACTGGTCAGAGCCGCGCACTGCCCTCGCATGAAGACAAGGCTAAACAGCTGCGACTTGCTGTTTCCGAACCAAGAGCTAGTTCTATCGATTGATTAAGTACAAACTAGTAATTTGGTCTTGAATATTAGCGTAATATCATAACAACCCATTAATTCATAACAATAAATATCACTATCTTTGTAAAACATTATAATAATAAAGTATAACATCATAATAATGAATGCCAAACGTCCTGGACGCGGTCGAAACCCTACGAGGCTCGACTGCTGCACTGCCTTTCTCATCCGCGTGACTGACCAGGAACTTTCACCAAATACTTTCTCCCTCTAGCCACGCAGCAGATTTGGACGAGAATCCCTCACGCGGGCATGACACCTCGTAAGGCTTCGACCTAGTCAGATCCGTCGGAGTGACTGCTTCAGTTTCGATGGGAGGGTAAAGGTGAAGTATAGTTATGAGCTAACTATAGGACACGCGTCACCGCTCCCACTCGGAGTGATCATAAAGTGAATGTCCCTTTTGCAGCGTGTACTTATACAAGGCATATTTACCCTACCAGTTGTCAGTGAACTAGGCTACAAATAATTCCTCCTATTGACATTCTTATTTCCATATTAAGATTCATATCTGTTGCTCGTAATGCTATGTACTTTTTAATACAATAATAATATATATTATGTGATTATCATTTAGAATATCCTTACTTTCCTTACTCGTAAATACGTACAACAAACAATAAGTTGTTGAATAGAGATTTAACAACATTTAACGAGCCGGCTCTCTGGACTAATTAGTATTTGGAACTACTCCTACTCAACGACTATAGGAATTTATGCAAGCACAATAATAATATCCAGCTCAGCTCGTCTCCTACAACTAGAGTATTTAACCACTAATTCATAATTCATGGAAATGGTGTCCCAGCAATTTCATCGCGACCTTGCGTCTCGTGAAAGTGAGACTCCCTCAATAAACGTTCTATCGACGACGACTATTACAGAGAAGGAGGCGCCACTTTCACCACGCGAGGGGATGCAGTTGTTGGCCAGAGATGCGCACATTCAACAATATATGGATGTCGTCAACCTAGTCAGTTATCGTTTGTTCCTATTGCATGTGTTGTCGATATCATCACGGCTACAAATTGTCTAAGTCACATTATTTCGTGCAAAAATCTGAGGCACATAAATCGAGAGGAAAAGTATGCGCCAGGTTTGCAAAGTATGTCGTTGTGTGATAGTAGCACAGATATTCGTTACGAGCTGAAGCAATAGGCGATAATAGTAACAGTAACGGAAGTATGTGCACATCTCTGAGGAACACTGAGGCGTTGGGAAGCGATGGGACAAGTCAGAGGTGAGGGAAGGTGGGTTGGATGGGCATGGCTGGTGACAAAGTGTTGTGTTGACGGAGAGCAGGGCGGTAGACAGGAAGGTCACAGGAAAAGCAGTTCGCACCAGCGTACTGAACTGGTCTTTCTTACGCTCCTTACGCGCAGGAGTTTGATTGATCACATCATTTTCCAAGCGAAATGCGAAAGCTGGCAAGAGACGGAAAAGGAAAGTTCCAGAATTCACCCCTTCGTTAATTAAACTAATTCATGAGTTAATTCAGTTTGTTTGCAATTGCGTAAAGTTATTTGATGTAAAAGAAGATGATACATGAAAGCGCTGCCTGATAAAAAAAAGCATGCAACCTTTGAAGCCTGATTTTGATTATCCTGTTTTTAGTCACTAATTTGATTCTATTCATTTCTCGGAAAATGTAAGCATCTGCGCTTGTGTACATTCGGACGATGGATCCTTTTTCCTATTCCTTTGGGAGCAAAATTAACAGAGCATATAACGGTGCAGAAATGAAAATGGGTAATTTGGGCTCGTGTTACGATGGTTTTCATTTGGAGAAGTAAACAGGATCAAGTTCAGGTGGTAAACAGTAAACAGCGAAGGAGAAAGGTACGGACTCGCCGAGTGCTTGCTTCTTTGTGCTGGGAGCCTGAGTGGCTAGTGATATGACCTACCGACTACGACAGAAACCTCGTTTGGTCAGTTGTGCATCCTGTTCGTAATACAATTATTACAGTAACGAAACGCACAGGATGTTATGTAAATACAAGGAAGAACTGAGAAACTTCGTTGTATTTGGGCTATCATTAAGAGCAGCAACAACGTGTGTGGTCGATTGGTTAATATTTTATAGCAGACTGGAAATGAGAGAGAGAGTGCTTGGAACTTGAATGGCGTTTTTCGTGTTTTGCAGTGTCGAATTAAAGTGGTGCTCCAACTCAGAGGCTGCTGAGCTGCGCAATGTCACCCATACCACCATCCCTATGAATGATTGAATTGAGCACACCAGTTCCATGATCTTGTCAACAATTAATGGGGCAAGTGTTGTGACAACAACGAGACCTCATTGTAACACGCATTTACTCTCGATCTGAGTCTTGATGTCGGTTACATGCGTCTCAAGGGTATTTTTCAATTCTGAAACAAACAACGACGTGTAAGATTAGACAACTCAAAATTCTGGCCCCTTCTGTTCCTAGTTCCGGAGGCGTCCCTGAGGCTCAGTTCAAGCTAACTCATAAAACTCCTCGCCTTGACAGGAAACATTCGGATACTCAAGTCGAAAGAAACGCTAACAGAAAGCGGAATTTGAGAGTCTCTCAGTTCCGTTTACGGAAGTTCCTGTTATCTAAACAGCAATCTAATGCCTACCTCGTTCGAAATTGATTGCTCGCGACATAATTTTCACAAATTCAGATCCACTCCTAGACGGTATCACTAAACTTGGGCTTCAAACGACTCCGAACCGGATAATTTAACTGTATACGCAGTCATCTAGCTTGAAGAAGATGCCACAATCTCCTTCATCAACTTACTTGTAAAATCATCTTCGTCTTCCGCTTCGGCCTCTCGTGCCAACTCTTCTGGAGTTTTCTTCTTCCGCATCAATGGATTTGGAGGTTCAGTTTCCTGTTGCTCGGGCACTTCCTCTTTCTTCTTTATGTTGTACTGAAAATTGAAATGAAATATACCATCAGCACAGTGGCTTAAAGCAAAAACTCGAAGCTCGTGGCTGGTTTTATTTAAATATAGATCAGAAGAAAGGAATGTTGATTGGGATTACTAGTAGCTGGATTTTTAAATAAGACCGCAGTTCACAAAAGAGTATGTGGTACTCTGTCAACTAACTTGACTGACTCTTCTGCGGCTCCTAAGGTTGAAATATTCGGAATAAACGAAACGAGGCTAAGGAAACTAAGGACATTTGAGCCGAAGTGATTGACTAAAGCAAAATCCAGTGTTCGTGGAAGTTGTGCAGAATAAATAATATATAAAAATACAAAGTGAAGGTCGCGTGTGCGAGGCCGATACCATCTCATCAGTCACTCTATACTTTCTGTGATGGCTGTCTCAAGATGGAATAACTTTCGTTTAACTGCCTATCCTATGAGCCCTCAGTCTGATCTAGAGCAGTGCCAGTGTATTTTTAAGCCTGATCTCAGTGCCAGCTTCCGCTACACGTGTGCGAAGTGAATAGTGAATTCTAGCTTCTTTCCAAGTCAAATTTCAGTCCAGCGTCATTGGAACTGAATCACTTTACACTACTATTCCTCTCAAACGTATAATTCGGGAATAAAATTGGGGCAAGCCATCCTAACATGTTTTCCATTGCGAGATATCAGCCACATGGAATATTTAATCAGATAGAGCGCTGAAGATGCTACATTTGATCTTTCCTCTCGCTTTTGTTTAGATGCTTGCATTCATGCTCGTTTGAAGGCTAAAATTGCATAGTAATTGGATGCCAACCAGGTTGAGCGGAACTAAACAAGAATTAGAAAGGAGAAACCGGGCATCTTATTTATAAACTTTGCCTCGACTCTGAGATTCTTTGATGGGAATGGAAACTGACGAACTGGGAAAGAAGAGATTTCGGGCGAAAGAAAAAGGGAGACGACAGTGTTATTATTAGACAAATCATGGCTGAATGCGTGCTTGTTATTGTTTCGGGCTGCTGTGGAAAGGCGGCTGAATTTATGGCTGGGAATTCAAAGCAGGGAAAGTAGAGAGATGGATAAACCTTGTCCCGGATTTCTTGTCTCATTTTTTCTCTTTCTTCTTCCATCTTCCTGTGCTTCTCTTTTCGTCGTTCTTCTGCTTCACGGATTGCTTCCAGGCGCTCTCGCTCAGCCTCTTCCTCCTTCTCTTTATCCGTCCCACTATCGTCATCCCCACCCATTCCTAATGAACAGAATAATATAATTTGTTATCAATTTCAGTCAACAGACCTGCGAGATTGCAATTGCAAGAACAGAGATTAGCAAATCTAATTTCTCAACAACTCTCCTCAGTCTGGTCGCAAGCGCTGACACATTCGACATGTTCGCAGCAGCAAATGCCTCGGGCAAGCAAATCTTCTACATTCTTACATTGTTTCTTCAAATTGAAATGTGATGAACTTTCGCCTCGGTTTGACGTTGCGCTGTTCGCTGTTGTATGCCGAGCATGTTTCAATTTATTCATCTATGCAGGCGCACTTTGTCTCGGGCTTTGTGCCTCTCGCCTAATCAAATATGGAATCGAAATGCGCATGGAATAGTAATGAAAGAATAATGGAAAAGTATTGCATGGAGAGGCGGGCAGGAGATTAGTTTTGAAAGATCAAACACTTGCGTCAGATATTTGTAATCTAAATTCGACATCGTTTTATACAATTTTTTGATTGCCAGCGAGTCACCTCCAGACATTCTTCGCGAATGTTCAACGAGCGTACGTTGGCCTAGTCACCTACTGCGAGACTGCTTGTGTTGGTTTTGTTGTTGTTGGGCAAAGGAATTGTTCCACAACCTGCAGTTCAAGACCTTCGACAAGAATTCTGCGAGGGCATGGTATTTGGTATCTGGCTTGCTGCCATTTCGTTGAGAGACGTCGGCCCACAAAGAAAGCAATGAAACAAGACTCGAATTGGGAACGAGCTAACGAAGGCACAGACAAGAAAGTGAAAGTAGGTGAGGAGAGGAAAGCGCAAGCCTTGCCGAAACAAGAACGAACCAGCGACAGCCTTTTCTGCAAATGATCACCAGACACGAGGAAGTGTACAAAAGTTTCTATACTTTCTGCATTGAAAATTAGTTTGAGATAAAACAGCACAAAACGTAGACGTATTTTCAATTTAGTTTCGAAACTTGTATCCCGGAAAGATAACTGCATTAAGTTTTGATTAGCCCATTAAATTATTAGCAATTACGACGGTTGAATAAATCATTGGGTTCCTTCCAGTGACAAGGATTCATCAATCACAAATTATTCCGAGTTCACGCTCCAAGGAACCCGCAAATATTACAAGAACGGATGAATCTCTAGGCTGCCAGTTGGAGCTCACATCCTCCATAAGCTGCAAAAGTAAACTTTGCGACTGTCTGACATTTAGCCAGCATGAACACACAAACTTATGTCACACATGGGACTCGCTGGTCTCTTGTTCTGGCATGTCGCAATCTGTCTGGCTGCGCCGTGGCGGACTGCGTTAGGGGGAATTTCATCAGACGGAAAGCCAGATGCTCACAATTTTAATAACGCGTACTTTGCGAGGAAGCCTAACTTTAAATTCGTTAATTCGTATTTGATTGAAGTACCTCATTTGTCCTTGTTTACGATTGAATGCCCGTGCAGTGCAGAGGCGCGACAGGATAACATGAGATGGATTTTCATTATGCATGAAAATGTAGAATATTGCAATGAGCTAAGCGCACTGACTCCGACCTTTTGCGGAATTTGACGCTGCCGCTTTCGCATTTCCCTGGTCGTGTGTCCTAAATTCATCTACGTCATATTTGTGGATATTGGAAAAGGTGTAATCACAAGCGTATGAAATCATGAATTCAATGCGCAACAATTGAACAAATTATTAAACACTTTATCAACAACAACGACAATTTGACAAGAGTATGTGAAGGTGAGCAAAATGGCTACCTCAATTTATTGTCCACTTCGCGAAACTGTTTTCGAGTGCTACAAGCAAATAAATAACAGAAAGTTTTGCATGAAAATTGCAAAACTTCGAGTAACAAGAACAAAGAAAGAACAGCGCGGCTTAGGTTCGTATCCCAAGACTTGAGTGTGCAGCTGCAGAAGCAGTTGCTTTCTGGTTTCTCTTAAATACGCTATTCGGGCTTCGCTTTCTTTCCGAGAGTAATGTTTCTCTGGTGTCTAGTTCTGCCACAGCTAATTCTTATTTATTAAGTACTTTCATAAAGAAAATAATGGACTCTCACAAGTAATGCACTGATTTAATTTCGCTCTAATGAGCAAATTCGTCTTCATTACTTCTTGGAAATAAAAGTCTTGGCTAATGGTGCATGATTGTCTCTTTGGGTCCCGTGGACGAGAAAGCAAATGCCAAAAGTCACACCCAATAGTAAAATATTTAATTTAGATACCAGGCCAACGAAATATGCCAAATTAGTTGCATTGGCGTGTGATAAAATATTGACTACATTCCGTAATCGGACGTAGAAGGACTCACGAATAGAAGAAAACAGACGGGTAAGACCTTACAGGAAAAGTACAGCACTAACATTTAGGATTTGAATATTTGAGCGAGTGTATTTACATTCCATAAACTCGGCCTTCAATGGCCACCACACTGCCTGACCTTGGCGAATGTCTTGGCACTGTTTGCACTCTATTCTGCGGTTTGAGCCAGAGAAACACTCCGCAATGCTACTTAGGTAAATTTGCCTTGCTTAAGTGTGCATAAATGTCCGACCTAATAACAGCTGACTGTTTGCTGAGCGTTTCGACTGAAATGTCCGATGCCAATTTCTGTGTTTGAGAGGCAGCCTGTGTGACGGAAGTGACGTTTGCAATTTTCCTAGCCAATAATAACGGCTTTGGCTTGGTCAATTTTGCAAAAAATAGTTGCGTGCCTTTTATTTCTTGTCAATATCGATCGAGTCGAGGGAACGGCTTGATTGTCATTTCTTTACCGAATAAATATTGTGTGTGACCTCAGAAGGAAAGCATTGCCAACATAGAATCGATTGATCAGAACAAAGCGCCACGATGATAAAGTAAATATACGATATGATTTGAACAATGCAGGATTTGAATGGATTTCATTGTGTAAATATCAGCAGAACTGAATCAATTAAACAACAATTGGAGAAGTTTGGGCTTAAACAGGGTCATTATGAAACAATTTGGGAATTGGCGTTTTTGTTCTCGGCCTTGGTACTACCTCTGATTCGATCGGCCCATGATATATTTACGAGCTAACGTTGTCATTTCTCGAAGCATATTCCTTTATTCATTCAATGCCAGTCATATCGGACACAGCGGACAAGACACCAAAAGTACCTGCTAAATTATGCAGCGAGATTGAATAATCCATTTCATTTGAACTTGAATAGTTTGCATTGCAGTAAGCCCTCATTAGTATTCTTTCATTGAGAATATAAATAAATGAATGCCAAATCTGGCTCTGCGAACCGGAGGGACGTGCGCTGGGTCATCCTTAATTGAAAGAAAGAAAAGGGCGAGCTACGTCTCAGAAAACCATCTCGGATTTCATCTTTGCGTTAATGCTGCGAGTGGATAGGGTAAGTCAGCAGCCGAGGCAGACTCCCCGGGTTCTTGGAGACTTGTGCACGGCACGTTTCTCAGACCTGGACTCTTTTGCTTCGTGGTTTATAAGAGGCTTTCGATAGTCTTAGTCGTGGAAATCCATAAACTTCATTCTCCAGGCACGAGGCAATGGCAATATGGTAGAGAATTGAAAATGGAACTGTGTTAAGTGAAAAGAAGCTGCTGCTTTGTGTTTCACGTTGAAGAGGAGAAAAGAGTTTTTCCAGATAAACACAGATAAAGCACACGCGCGTCCACGTTTGGATGCACGTTGATGGCTGGAGGAAAGCCGTCCGCATCTCGCTCCATTCTCCATTCACTCCGCCAATATTCGTTCTGCTCACTCGTGAAAGATCCTTGTGATATTGTTCTCTTTTAATTTAATTGCAAACTCACAAGAGTGAGCGCGCAGAGAGAAGAAAGGCTGAAGCAAAGGGAGAAATATAAACGAAAGAACAATAAGAACAATGGCGAGATAAAATGGTGGACTTATCAAATAATATGACGCAGTAATGAGAAGAATTGGGAGCTGCATTCAATGAAACTCGGATTGACATTTAGAGCTACAGAACGGATGAAACAGTCATCCGTGTGGTTTCTGGAAATTACGTTTCTATTGTGCTCCTCGTTCAGGACATGCTCATACGACGGAGGAAGTCATGGATGAGTGAAAGTGTATAATATTCTGCACGAAACTAAATCCCAGAATCAGAGCCTGCTCATTAAATCGGCTCAGAGGACTTAAAATTCGCGGGAAAGGGACAGACTGTCTTCTCTCTTGAATTCATGCATCCGAAAAGCTCGGCTGGCACCTGCAATGCGGTGTACGCACGACGCTACTTTTATCTGTGGTGCCTAGTTTCTGATTTGAGATCAGAATATTCGGGCTGAAGGTTAGTAGAGTAAATTGAGTAACGCAGACCTCCTTCCAAGAATGTATATACTGAAGGTCATTCCAGCATTGCGTGCTGTACCTTCTCGATGATTGTATGCAAAGTGCAAATGCCTTTAAGAAACCGTATTCTGGATGCTTAAATTCAAAGGTTGGGTTAGGTTAGGTTAATTCAAAGGTTCCGCCAATTGTTCACGGCTCAAGATCTGTTTCAGGAATTGTTGGTTTATTCAATTTTCACTCATCTCGATGTCAGCCGCGTGATCCAGGAAGAACTGCTCAGAATCAGACAGACGCTGATTAGATACAACAGAAAAAACGAGGCACCTGCCTCGAGTCGTGACAAACGCGTGCAGAGCTCGAATTGGGAAGTCGACATGGAGCGTGCAGTGATCGATTTATCCCAGTTTTCTGGTCTGCATTTTTCTTTGTGAAACAAGAAATGGTGCGAGTACAACATGATGTCATGCGACAAAGAACAGGAGCAGGATGTAGTACATATAAAATGATTACATTTGTCGGAGCGAGTAAAGTACTGCGATACGCATCCAGAATTGCTGGGCCCAGGTTCTTCCATATGCGAAGAAAGTTTAAGCGCTTGTCCAGCTGATGCCTGGCCGACGCGAGACTCGTGCCAGGAGTGGCAGAGGAGAGGGAACAAGGCGAGCCTGGTCCATCGTCGTCTCGCCAATTGAACTTTGGTAAATGGTTCCCATGCTTGTATTTGATGAGCAGTGAATGAGGTATTTGTAATAACGAGTGAAATTGACGTAATCCGTGAGTGTTGTGCCCACAGAAAGGAACACATAACTCGGTAGTCATTGATTTTTGACTTCTGCAGCGTGCAGAATTTTTTGCTGCTATAAAGAAGAAAGCGTATACTGCATGGAAAAGTTGCGCCAGAGGAACGCGCACGAGGCTTTGCTCGGAGACTCTTGGCTTCTTGCCAAATACGCAAGTAACCCTCTCCTTGAAGCAGCAGCAGCAGCAACAGCAGTGCGGAGTATCGCGCTCTCTCCACGCGAAGCTCTCTATGTAAAATTCGCAAATCTTCATCGATCATTCAGTGAATGGGGAGACCCAGGTTTTGCCTAATATACAATAAAGGACAGCTTTGCGAGGCAGAGGAGGTAAGTAAGTAGGGGACGGATTTTATTTGCCAAGATCTGTGTTCGCACGCATTTGTCTCTAAAGAGAACGATTTGGAATTCCTCAATATTATTTTTTTATCCTCTACTGCTTTCTTTGTCACTCGAGCCTTGGCTCGGCCGCGAAGGGAAGGATAGATATTCCGCAAAGAGATAAGGCAAGCAATTTGTGCTCGGAACTAATTGCATCGAATAAACTATGCCAGCCATATGTGGCTTCACACGAGTCAGACGTCAACCGAGGCTCGTGTTTCTCGTTCTCAAATACATTTGGAATAGAAGCTTCCTATTTGCCCGATTCAATCTCGGAGCCCGTCCGTGTGTTCAGCCCGCATTAAAGTAATCACGCTCCCTTATCCAAGATCATTATGAGGGAGCTGTGCAGACTTTATCCTCTGAACGGAGCTTATAATTAATAAACTGCGCTGCGACTCAATTCGCCTTTCCCAGCCTCAGGTTGTGTGTAAATAATTATGGCTGGGAATGCTGCGTGGCAACCTAATCCTCAAGGCTTTCTCAGAGCTGGCAGACCGAAATGGAGGTGTGAGTAGCCCAACTATTCATTACATTCTCTCGAGACTTTCGGACGTGTAGCAAAAGTATCGGATCGCTTTCGTGCATGATTTTGCGGCAAATGGAGAACATTGCTTGCACTCATGTCACGAAGTTGGCCCATCAAAACTTTTACTGCTCTTGGCATCTGAGCCCCTTTGGCTGCTGGGCGAAATCTGCCTCTTACTTTGTAGCTGGCTGTCGTGGCGTGCAGAAAAAGTGGCTCGTCTTTTCCTGCGAGCGCAATTTTCATGGATTGTGAAACGAAAAAGTTTCTTTTGAACAGCAAAACTCGTGTTTTCTGTTAGTAAAGGAGTCTGCGACATCAAATTCGCTTCCACATGTTTGCGTAGCACACAGCGCTCGAGTCGCAGACTCCCTGCGAAGATGATGGCACCGCTCGAAGCAATGCAAACTTCGGATCTTTAATAATAAGAATGTAAGGACATTACCTCAACTATGCAAATACGTGTCGTCATGCATTACTCGAGAAAGTTTACCGAGTAATGTCTGAGAAGAAAAGAATGAGACCCACTTTCTCTCCCATTCAAAATATTACGACCAAAGTCAATGCCAGGCGAAAGAAAGCCGAAAAGACAATCTAGAACTCATGAATATAGAACATATCGCTCGCCTCGCGACGGAGCTGCGTATTTACCAAGGCTCAACTGACTATTAAACAAAAAGCATATTACCACTGCAGTGCTCCGCAAATATTTCACGACGGAACAACATCATCCGACTTTATTGTTCCATTTGGTGAGCACGGGAAGCGTGTGACTGATAAGGAACAGTCGTTTGCATGGAAGATGTTGCACACAATGCAGGATAGCAGACGCTTCACGTGTACGCAGGAGAGACCACTCGAAAGAACGGACTTCATTTTCACAGACACGAGCCACTCGGACGTCGGCTGCAGCTGTACAGAGCCCCAGAAATTCGTTGGTACAGTTTTCGCAATGAAACAGCACATTTAATGACTACCAAACCAGACAAAGGACGAATGGAACGACCAAGCAATGCCCACTCACGGTCCCGCCGAGCGACAGAACCACCGAGCACTGTTTTATCAGAACCGAAACAACAAGCACTTAAATGAAGTGGAAGAAAAACAAAAAAATGGGTCTCCTCGAACTAACACAATACGATGACATAAAAGAATAATTTTGAATTCGTTATAGGTCATAAGTGTACACGCACGCTCGTACGTGGCCGAACAAGCAAAAGCTTTTATTTAATTAGAAAAACTTTCTTTTCTGTCGGCGGACTTTTGTCTCTGCCAGATTACTTTTTCTCACAATATCAAGTTTAAACTTTGTCCAATCAGTTTCCAATGTCCGCAATTTTTGTATTTGACCCAACACGAGCATGCAATGGAGTTGCCGACTGGCCCATACATGCACGGCGTTCGGGCGATTCAAAGAATGGGTCACCCCACTTGCATTTTAAGTTGCAAGCAAGTTGTGAGCGCACTGCGAAGGACAGATCCATGCTCTTTGGAGTGGTACACATTTCTCACTTGGAACTCTTGAAACTTTCATTAAATTATTGAGAACATGAAAGTGGAAATGTAATAACGTGCGCAAATACACTGAGAGCTCTTCCTTTCTCTGCACACTCATGCGAGCTGGGTCTTGCTCAACTTTCTCCCGGTGCTCTCAGCCGAGACTCTTGCTGGGTGGGTAGAGCGGAAAAGTAGTGATGATAATCACTAATGTAAATATTGATTCCTGTAATACTTTTGCTTTAAACTTTATCCGCCCCACAAGAGCAGGAGCATGGCTCGTCATCTTTCTCGCAATATTATTCATTGGCCAACACGCAAAGAATCATCACCCGCTTCAGGTTTCGCCTTGGGAAAAGTTTTGGAGAGTGATTATGAGAGTGTGCAATTAAAATAAGTATGAAGAGGCAAACTTGTGCGTCAACTTTCTGCTTCGAATTTCCCTGGGAGGTGTCAATGTCGGACCAAAAGGAAGCGGCTCTTATCGAACTCTCTCCTTACAGACTCCAAGTCTGTCTTCTGGGAGATGCGTGTCGTTCCTATTAGACGCAAGTATGAATAATGATGCAGAATCCATTCTTTCCCATCGAGAGATTCCCATCACGCGGAACTGCCAGACGCCTCACATCATTTAAGCTAAGCAGCAAAGTCACGCGTAGGGAACGACAGCGAGTTAACTTTCTTGGCAGATTCATTTTAGATCAGCAGTTTTGGGGAAAGTTCCCTCCATAAGGCCCTTTTTAAGGAACGAGCGTGCATTGCTTGTCAAAAGACGGGCTCTCACATATCAACAATTCGCAGTAACTTTCAATTTATTTAACGTCAGAGTTGAGAGCAAAAATATTTACACACTGATTCACTCAAAATGCTGATTTAACAAATTCAATTTCCTGAAAGACCTTGACAATTTTTGCGAGCTCTCCTTGCACGGGATCGAGAAACCTGAAGATTGCTTTTTACAATCATCAAAACAGAAAACTGTGTCAATCTGAATTCCAAGCTACAACTGTTCGTAGCAAACATTCCCTCTCTCCTTTTTTATTGACTTGACCTTCTATTCGTCAAAAGTGTTTACCAGACAAACTTTCGCAAATTTCGCAATTTATTATGACGTCCGCCGTTGGTTGAAACTCTCGCTTATTTGAACAATTTGTGGCTTCGTGTGATTTGGAGGTGACTTGGCATTTTGCAGTCTTCTTTCATTTGGTTTTGAGACTGCGCGCGTTATGATAACAATAATGATTTGTTTTTGTTTCATTAAATTCCGAATTCCTTTAATTCTGCAACCCTGCAATTGAAGTGTGGTAAGACTCTCTTTGATGTCAACCTCATGTAAATTCCGAACGCTTGTTAAAGATCAAAGCATGGTTGAAAATTGGAAATTTATCAAGCGCAAAGTCATTTCGATGGAAATCCGCTTGTATTTCAGTATTTCAGTCATTTGAGTGGTTTTGAGCGGCCTATTTCTCTTTGTGTTTAAGTGCAATAAGTACAGATTTTGAACAGAAGCAAAGGTATGAACGGGATTAAATTGATGTGCTCTTTTTTGGAAGCAAGTGCACAAGGCTTTGAATTGAGGGCCGCATTGCCTTCCAGTTTGCCATACATCGCTTGGCAGCAGGAGATTATGTACAGGAATTTGGAACCACACTTTTGGAAGGGCTTAAAGTACAAAATACTGGAACAGAAACTTTCGTTTTCTAAATCCGTCATACCTACTCAATGTAATTGCATTTCCACAGCTCGTCTGTCTCTTCGCGTCTGCTGAGGTGAGCAGGCTTAAATATTGTATGAACGGAAACTCAGTTTCAGCGTCTCAGCCAATTCCAGAAATTTAATGCACACGGGCTCCTTGCCAAGGCTGTCAAACTCAAATTCAAGTATGGCAGAGCGACAGACCTTTGAAGACGAAGTGTAGCTAATATTTAAAGGAGATTTTGCGAATCTATTTTGCATAAACCAAGAGATCAGCATCTCAAACAAATGGAGAAGAATTTAGCATGGAAATAACTGTTGTAGCATGAACCCACAAGTACCCTGGTTGCTGGAGACCAGAACGGTAATACTTTCTGTTCATCACAAAGGATAATCACGCGTTTTGGTAAACAAGCTTTCTGTTCTCCTCGAACCCTTCTTGTAGAGTTTAAAATGTGAAATTTGCAAACGCTTTTCGACCGCATCCAACTCAGCACATCAAAAAATTAAAAATTAATTCAAATTTGTCTTTATGAGTTTCATTTTGAATGAGCTTGTTGAGAACTGATTTGGGGAATGCATGCAATAACCAACGTGACAAAAAGCATTTCTTACCTTTGACGGCATTGAGTTTATTGCCAACCATTTGTTTGGCCACAAACGCAGCCATTTTGGAGTTTTATGACGGTTGCTGTTTTCTTTGACTCACATGAAAGGATTGACCTGAAATAACAAATTTCAGACGAAATTGATTAAACTTCCAGTCATATTCTGATGTATACGCGGAATTTGCTGTGCTGGAAGTGTCTGACGTCGTTGAGTAAAACGGGTTAGAATTCAATTTCATGAATCGATTGATTTTTATGAATTTCGATTATATGTGTTGTTGCGAGAGAAATGAATGCTCTTGCATGAAGAATGGCCAAATTCAGAAGAATTTCTCTGTGAAAATGATAGGTTGTTGGGGAAAGGGTCTTGTACAAGTGTTCGCGAAGTATTATGTAGTGTAATATATTATGCATGCAATTTGGGCAACGTTGCAGCAGAAATTCTCTGGTAAGTGCAGATAAGTACTGCTTCTTCAGTGCACAACATGGTAGACTGCAAGGCCATAAACTTTCGGAGAGAACCCAATGCATGTGGCTCTGACAGGACAGCTGGACGAGACGAGTAGTCTGGAGAGCGTGTGTACAAGAAAATTTCCGTATCGATTTAATGTCAAGAATTATAATAGGAACTTGATTTTGGAGGCAGACAACAATCAAAGCGAGAGCAGTTGTACGTCGGTATGTATTACATTACAGCCTGCCTGATTGTGGCGTAACAAAGCGAAATAAATAATTTCTGGCCACTGCATTGAAACCACGGTCCAACAAAAGTCGTGCCGAAGCACAATGGACACTGAAATAGGCGACTGACGTCCTTTCACCGTCAAGTTTCACACATGATTCGCATTTTTGGGTGGAGAAAGCGGCCGGATAACAATGGAAGGCAATAATGGAATGGTAGTAATGAATTACAGCACTCTTCAACTTAATGGGGAATTACTGCACTAAATATTGAGATTTAGTGGTCCAAACACGGGTTGAGTCGTACGTGATCTTTGTGAGGAATGAGACGAGGCAGTAAATTGAAAACGTAACCTACATTTTAGGTCAGATTCATCACGGCTCACGGCGCGTCGTATAAAGCCAAAGGACCTTCACATGCCACGGTCATGTGCAAGTGCAACCTACCAAACAGAAGATGTGAGACACGCCGACTGCACACTTTCCGTTGCATTATGTAAGCGATAATGTGGTGGAGCTCTTGGCATATTGCTTTTCTCTGGCATTCAGGGTCATTGTGTGTGCCGTGTGCTGCCTACAAGCCAATGTTTACTTCAACCAAACCCTGAATACGTCCCCGAATCTAGCACCACAAAGTTCCAGGTTCATTTCAAAAAAATAATTTGCATTTTAAAACCCGACGCACAGCCTGCCAGCCTCTGCGCGAATGCTGAGGTCATTAATGTTTAATGGACTAACTAATTTGCCAGAGTGGGTGAGCAGACAACTTTGACTTCAAAAAAGTTGGCGAAAAGTAGAATAGTCCGGAATTACTGTTCCAGTTTTTAAGGCATGCACAAAGGGAAAAGAGTTACACTTTTTAATAATCTTGGCTTAATAACCCCAGACTGAAGTTTGGAGTGTTTTCTGCTCGGAGAGATAAATTAAAGATTTCAAAGAGCAGGAGCACTTGAGCTTAGTTTGTACACGTGCGAGCTTTCCAAACGATTAGACAGTAAGCGTTTTGTACGAATTTAATTTGGATATTTAATTTTGCGTTAGCTTCCATCTTAATCTCACAAAGTGCTCTAAAGATTAAAACACACGTACTCGCTGCCCTTTTGTTTCTGGACTAAGCCATCTGCGAATAAATTCCTCCAGTTATAACGCTTCTCCCTGCCGTTTAGCGTGCATGCTGTGTGTCTTTTTGATCTCCATTCGAGTCTGTAAACAGAGTGTACTGGAAGTGGAGTAGGCCGTCGCATGAGACTATTTCAGGTACCCACATCCTCGTATATGTCGATGTGTTGGTTTTGTCGAGTAATTAACGAACACAGGATCAACGGAACGGACGTATGCCGCAGCCACAACAAACATGTTACGTTACGAGGATGTGGTTTAGTAAAATACACGACAGCTACTGGCAAGGCAACTAGCAACGAGCTACCAACTACCAACTTGTGCCCATTGAACTTGGTCTGGTGTGAATGGTCTGCATTCATTTGTATGGCTTCATTGTTTTGAATAAAAAGAAGCCACATATCTGATTTGATCTCAAAAGCCGAAGGACTGGAAATCATATTTCATTTATGGCTCACAAGTCACACTCACAAGCAGAAGCAGCTATATTTAGTTTACTGAATGCAAATGAAGGAAATACGAAAAGGCACTTGTAAATTCCCTGGAAATATTTTAAAGGTCGTGTTTCTCGCTGGATATCTCGGTTCAGGGTCCTCAACTCATTAATAAAATTCGCAGAAGCGGTGTCAAAAAGTAGGAGAACTTGCAATGTGAAATGCGTCATGATCAGGAGAACTTTCATGATTTAGTGCATGATTTACTGCAAAAGTGGTTCCTGGACTACTACGGCAGTAGAAAGTGGTTCCAGATTACGTTTGCGTTTTGTGTAGCGTGACAAGTTTAAAGTTTCTGCTTGAACGCTTGAGTAATGTAGCTCGAACGCGTGAAGTGAGACACGCTGGAATTGGTAACCGGGCAACCCAACTTACACGACGGCAGGTAAAGCGGCTTTTAATTATCACAACTGTGTGGATGCTTTGATGATGAGTCTGCTGAGATAAGAGGGCGAGGTGATTCTGTTGGCCGCTGGCTGTAACTGCGATAATCTGCACGTAAATGCCCACACGTGTCAAACACAGCGACAAGGTTCCTTTGAGAACGGCCTGAGACAGACTGTCTGGTCTGGCTCAGCCTTGGAACATGCGAGCGGTATTGATTCAACGTGAGGAATGCGGTTGAGCAAATTTTCTTTTCGCCACATGACTGGATTTTCTTTTCGCACAAAGTTATCGCAAGCAAAGGAAAGAGAAAGCGATTCTGGTGCTGGTTTCCACAGCGCACAAATAACGAGCTGAGGCTTTGTGCTGGGAACACGACCACTTTCTAAAGACCATGTGCTTGGATGCGGGCAGTCGTAGTCATAATCCAATGTACCCAGGAAAATTGTACACGCACGTGCACTCGTGCTTGGTACTTGGTAATCCTTTCTCTTGGTTGATCCGATTAAAATTTGATTCTGCTCACTATTTGCTTTCTGCATACTTTTGCGAGTTCGCAAGACTCTGAGACTCAGAATCCGACAATTCCAAGCAACAATCCAACTCCAACACTTCAAAGCGTGTGCACAAAGGCGGCCGAACTCTTTGAGGGGATTACAATCGAGGATAAAATCCAGGTCTCCTTGCAAGTCCGTTAATAAAATACTTGTGGAAGTTTTGAATGTGTTACCGAGCAAATGCTAATAATGGCTGTGGAGGTAACAAATGTGAATGGCACGTCTTTACGCTTCAATCATGCTATTTCTGGTATTAGCTGCTGTACTAGGATTTATTTTTGATGAGGGATGCGTCACCACAATCTATGTCGCGTCCATGCTGTTAATGATGTGTAAACACCCACAACGCGGAGGCTGTGCGCCTTGCGTCTAATTATTAGTCTCTGTTTACGTTAAAAAGTTGTACTCGACACGGCTGCACACTCATAGAATCGGAATCCTGGAGCACTTGTGCCGTCCTGTGGTGTTAAAGAGAAATGCACTTGGGCTTCAAGAGCCCTTGTCTCAGTCTCCGCATTCCGTGAGCGCAATGCGAAGGCGTCCTTCCGACCTGGACAAGCTTCGAGGTGCGAGGTGCGTTGCACTGCGAGCACTTTAATCAAGAGACACGGCGTTCATTACCAATTCTCAGAAGACGTCCAATTAGCAGTTCAGACTTGCAATTTCTTGTGCCTGTCCTGGCATGGACCAGGCCTAAGAGACTCGATTCTCTAGAAATAAATTCATGTAAATCTGTATTGAAGCACAACCTCCACGGAAAGAAGCCCTCGTATCCGGGCCTCAGTCGCGCATCGTGCAGTCTCAGACTCGGGCACGCTTCAATTAATCTTGCACGATATTAGAAAAGTTGCCCAGGCGAGGAAATGAGAAGTTTAATAATGAAAATATTGTCCGTTATTGATTGTAATTAAAGTGGGAGTGCTTCCTGTCTTCCTGTCTCTGTTGTGTCGTACCAGCCAGTCTACAAGCTGCGCTTCGATTGTACCAGCAAAACTTGATGCTTGAAGGCAAGAAGTGTATGCTGGGGGTAAGGTCAGCTAAAAGGCTGGCAGCGGGACGCCTGACAAACAGTGGCATTTGAATCGTTTGCCACTTGAATGTTGTGAAATCATCGAGGCACAATATAGCTAATAAATCCGCTCTGTGCCGTCTCGCATTCGAGTGCGACGCGATGCTAAAGTGGTTTTCTATGTTCAGATCAACCTTAATTGAATTTATTAGGATTGCATCTGGGCTCCAGCCTGCTGGGCTCATTCGTGTGTCTCATGCCACCACTCTCCGACTGCATTTGAATGTGCGAATATTCGGGATCTTACTTTCGAGCTACGCTGAATAACTTAATACACAATGACAGACAAGAGAATGGATTCTAATTTGGCTTTGTGCGCAATTGCGAAATATAATTAACAGAAACGGTGAGACAGCGGGACACGTATAATTAGTGTACGTCGCCTCATACTACCGCAACTTACGCAATGGACGGGCCAGTGAGTGATGACAAACGCATTACAATTTTGCGACTGCACAACTTGAGCCGGGTATTGCGACTGCCCTGGTCAGTTATAATTAGCGAGAGACATGATCTTCATCTGCCGTCACGCTCGTTTACGATCCTTGCTGAAAAGAATTCGCAAATCAATGTGGGTTGCATTCTTGCTATGCATTGAACCTGCAACGGCGAGCTGCTGCCGTTTCGAGTAACAGCGTGGGCTAACAGATCTGCAATGCACTGTGACGAAATTTAAGCTCAAGAATGCTGACTGCTGATACTGACTAATTATTGCACTGGAGGAGAATTATGCAACTTTCACCGTGAACCAAGTAATATTGGGGCTGTTTAGCAAGTTCCACGGAGTAGGAGTGTTGTGAACCCTTACATTTGCTCGTACGAACTCAGTTTCTAAAGTAAAGTTGAGAATCCCAACAATTGCCCGTAGTGAATTGTGGAAATTCGCAATATTTTGAATGGAGGTAAATGTGCAGAAATATGCGAGGAGTGCTCACCTGGTGAGGTTGTAGTGGTTCGAAGGAAGAGAGCGAAGATGTACTCACAAGCACGTCAACGTTCGTACTAACAGCATGTTGACCGCGCAAGGCAGTATTTCCATGTTCCACGGAACCCGAGAAAGCAGCACAGCCAGCGAAGACAACTTGCATGCAGCTTGGGCTCCTGCCTGCTGACCCTCCAACTTCTATCGATTATGTTTAGTCGTCCTTCATACCAGTTTTCTCCTTATGCCGAGACTCCAGCTACGGAGTAGCACAGCCGAGCATTGCGGGCGTACGGAACTGCACCTCATTCCACCGTACTCACAACCAGAGGTTTAACCGGGCCCAAACTCGAGCCTTTCAAAAATTTAGCTCTTACGCGTGGTGTGTTCAGTAACGAAAACAGTTTTCTACTAATTGCACATTTCGTACCAGGCAATTTTCCCCGCGCCTTTTAAATTCTTATCGTATACGTCATTTTTGTGGTCAAATTATTGGTCAGCCGCAGTTCGAAACCTGGTCAGCATTTACATCAATTTGTGCTGTATTTTGTAATGACGAATTAAAAATTAATTAGCGGTATTTGGGGCGCGGCGCCAAGTATCTTGAATAAGTTAAACTAAGACGAGCGAAACATTCACAGCTCTAGTGAACTGTTCTCATATGGACTGACGTGCAGAGGAACTCTGCTGAGTTCTTATCAGATCAATGCTGGAAAGATTTTTCAGGGAAAGCGCTCGTTGCATGCACACTCGCACTCGCTCAGTGCTTCTCCTTTCTCCTGCACGAGGAATGCAGCATGTCAGACACCCATCTGCGATCTCATCTCCTGCTTTCACGTGGACTTCGTGCAGAAAGCGGCTCAGTTGTCCATGCATTTTGCCTTTGATGGTTCGCATTAATAGAAATGCTGCACAGCCACACTGTGACCAGAATCTGTGACATTCGCCAAGACTCTTTCTTGCCGAAACATGACACGTTTTATTGTGGTCCAAACTATCTAATAAATGGAAAATGAAACGAGACATTTCAAGCTTTTTAAGGCAAGACCTATAAAGCAAATTTCCTTTTCATTCACTTGTTTCTTTGCACCTTTGCAAGTGTGACACCGGTGAGGTTTGGGTCCTTTCGCCCCGAACGAGGACAGGCCACATATTACACGGTGTGGTGTGGGTCCTTTTGTCCCACACCAGGACAGGCTGCCGAACATGGGTCAGACGCCTCTTGCAGGCTCCGACAGTGTCACACCCTCCGTATTACCCAATTGCCCAGAGTATCGGGAAAAACCCTCAAATGAGATAAAAACCTTCCCCGTAATACAGAGCTAGCCAACGGGAAGTCACCCATCCAAGCAACTATCCCGCCTGTGTCTGTTTAACTTCAGTGTTCTGATGGGAACTGGTGTCCTGCACAGTTAACGCTAACTCTACTGGTCCAAACTGTCTATTCCGCTCGCGAGTTTTGTAAAAATGAACGCACACCTCGATTTCCATTGTGTCAGTCTCGAGGAACAGCACACGGAAAACGGATCGACCCGGGGACGGGTAGGATGAGACGCTCGACGGCGGACCAGATTATGTTCTCATTAAAATCTTCAGCTTTGCTTATGTCTCGCTTGTTTATTATTATCCTCGACGTAGTAAATATAAACCTTCTGGTGCTCGGACTCGTTTGAGGTCCCTTTCTTTCAATTTCTCCGCACGACTCAGCAGTCTGCTGCCCGTGTTCCGAATTCAGGACATGGCCACCGGCGTACGCACGAGATCTATTTAGAGAAACGTGTCCACCATCCTGTTTCCGTGGCCCAATATTGAATATGGACTTTGCCGTCAAATAGCTTTGTGACGTTGACGTGACGTGTGGAGCGAGTGGATGGCGAAATAAATTAGTGCATTGCGTGTCGCCCGAAGTATGGCTGAAGAGTCGTCATTTTAATACGAACATAAAGTCTAATACTACTACAATAGAAGTATAATATTCCTTTGAAGGTCGCTCGCACGAGTTTCTGGCGCCTTTAAATTTTTAACGTCTCCGTTCATAATAAATAACAATGGCGGAGGCTCAAGTCGGCCGTTGCAATCTAGAGCCTGCTCCACTCTCCTCTAATAATTATATACAGCAATAATCATAAAAACAAAAACATAAATTTCTTTATTCTTTCTCGCCCGGCAGTGTCTGCCTCGCACGCTTGAGCGCGTGCAGAAATGGGCGAAGGTTGTTTTATATTACCCCAAAGTGTTCAGCTTGCTACAGTTTCTAATCTTGTGCTGTCATACCAAATTTTGTGAGGACACGAATTCCAAATTGCGTCATGTCAGGAATACATAAAATGGAAAATCACCCTATTTACCATCGTGCTAGCTCAGTGCTTTCTTCTGTCCAACCGCTCGGCACAGATCCTCTGAAATGGAGGACGCGCAGACGCTCGCGCCCTAACCCACAGAAAATTGTGCGTTTTCCAAGGCAATGAAGAGACTTCGTCATTTGTCAAGACTCCTTTTGACTGTGGCATGTGGGTCGTTCATTTAAATCTAATTTTACTGCGGCATGGGCTTTGAAACCCATTCAGAAAGAATGAGAAAGGGAACCTTCACCGGACTGGGCCTTCCTGACCCGACGGTTTGACTTGGCAATCTGTTAATGTGTAGCCAGCAATTTGAAGAATAGTTTCACTGAATTCTATCCTTACAATGTGAGAATTTACATAAATGCGAATATTGTAATTTAGTTAGAGCATAGAATCACAAGAGTAGAGAATATCGTGCAGACTAAATGGAACGAAAATGGCGAGGACGAGACAGAACTTTTTGAAGAGTTGGACGTTTGTTCTTTGGAAGTGTGTACTTCATTTGTATGGTAATAAGTTGAATTATCACCATGAAAGTCGTGGCGCTCCTCATGATGAGCCGATCGACGAGCTCGAGGCTTGTGTTCCATTGGCGTCTCATCTTTGGTCGTCTTTTCAGGGAAGCTGGGCTCTGTAATTGATACAAAAGACATGGAGGTTTTTTCGATTTTCATGGCAAGTATTCTTGAAAAATGGCAAGGTTCTGGAAAACATGTGGGCTGCCACACAGTCCCGCTTTCTCATGAAAGGAAGAGCACATTTTGGACTTTGGTGTCTGGTTTTGTGTTATGCGACAATTCATACATTCATGCGGAGCCTCCACACTGAAATTATCTTTTGAAGTTTGGAGTACCTTGTCTTTGTCTTCGATGGTAAAGTGGTGCAGGTATTTGTTCATGCCGATAATGCTGCTGTAGGTACGGAAAAGTTTGTCGGGTATTCACGGCCGGAGATCTTCTGCGATGTGAAAAGTTTGGATTTGTTGGACGCGAGGACGATTTCGTAGACTCTTCTTGATTGTTAATGATAGACCAGATGTCGGTTAGAATATGCAGGTCCGTGTTATTCTTGCCGCTCGTCGGTGTGTGCTGAGCCTGAGAGGAGCGCAAAAGAACAGCACTTGAGTTACATCCATGCTTTGGCGTGGAGAGCGAAATGCGTCTGGCAAAGAAATTGAGCTGTGGCATTGAAAGAAAAGAGAAAGCTCAAGCGAAACTTTTGCACATTTTAATGCCCGGAGTCTTCCTCTTTGTGCTTGTTTACTCTGGCATAACCAAATCCATCACTTACTTTGTAGCCGTTTGCTGAGTGGAGCTCCGAGTTTTCATCAGCACGAGCGTCATCATCCTTGGACGGTAATTCTGAACTTCCTGAAGCCTCTGCTTGCGTCTTTTTTGATTTCGCAAACGTCTCTCTTTCGTCGCTCCCAATCTCTTGTCCTATATGGTGAAGAATTCTGGGAAGCTGTTCCTCGAGTCCTTTCGCATCCATCCCTCTCACCACGACCATTGTCACGTCATGATCCGGCATAACTTCCAGCCTGGAAGAACCTTGTTTCTGCTCTTTTCCACTCACAACTCCTACTTTGCCGACGAACATCTCGGGCGATGTCTGCGCTCGGTTGTCTCTCTGGCTCATAACATCCTGTCGCCGTTCAGGCCCATTGCTCGGCACTACTAGCTCACTTGAAGCCCGGCTTGCTCCGCTGTCATGCTTCTCCAACTTTAATGACACCGGTTTCTTCAGTAACTCGCTTCTGAAAGGTGTCTGCTGTGATCCCGCCTGCACGGGCGGTGTCCTTCCCTCCAGGTGTTTGTGGTAGTTGATTCCATTCTCGCCCACATACACTGGTCGTCCATCGTACGAGAGAATTGTGCCGTGTGGCATGTCCGGGTAAGCAACTTGACCACCGCCGCCAAAACCTACCGTCGGTGTAAACATTGCCGGGTGACGGTCATGCCTTGCGAATAAATAATCTTGCACATCTCTGCGCTCGCTGAATTTGTAAGGAGCACGGTTGCGACGGGCAAATTGATGTCCGGGAATTCCTACGCACGCACGCCAGAAACAATCAAGACTCATTTCGAAGTATCTCAAGAGAGCAAGGAGTGGTTTACCTTGATTATATCTTGGGCCATCATATTTGTTGTTTGTGAAATGATTATGGTTTTGGAGCCTCAAGTTTGGCATTTGTTGGTACCTGAATTCTGGCATTTTCTTTAAGTAAACAGTTGAGAGTTAATACGATTGACATGACAACAGCATTAATTTCGTATTTACATTGAGTGGGCGCTGGTAGTGTCGGGCAAAATGGAGTCCTCTCAGATGGTTGTTCTCCGGCGCGTGAACCACCGCATCCAGAATGCTCTTGTCAACGTGGCTGACGTTGAATGCCAGTCCTGTCGTGTCTGGGAGCGAAGGACGAAACACCGGCTCGAAGGACTCAAAGCGTGGAGGAGATATAAGGTCGGTTGTAGAAGAAACAGGGACCTCGGTAGAATTGGACTCTGCCTCCTAATAAATTCAGGACAACGTCAGAGCAGTCGGTAATTCTGCTTGTCAAACTTCGATACAATTCAGAGACAGAGGAGAACGCAAAGTTAGTGCTCGCAGACACGCTAGAGCGGATTCATAAGAAAGTTTGTTCGAATCATTTCTGACTCTTACTTTGCGTGATCTGGAACTGCAAGCTGAAAACTTTGTACTACTCGAACTAATTTCTAAAATGGATGACGTGAAGCATAGAATCCTAAATATTGAAATAGAAAGAATGTAATAAAGAAGTCATTAAGCGTTAAGATTGTGCTTACCCTTACCAGCCATTTTAAATTATGACCACCTGCTTAAATTAGGACCTCGTTATTCTTTAAGGTAGTATAACTCCATTAAAGGTAAATCAGCATGAATATTAAAATGAAGAAATAAAAGCTAAATTGCTGACAGAAATAAAAATACCTTCGTCTCTTGATGGCTCGAGTCCGGTATCAAGTGCAACAGTTCCACCAGTTCGCTCGAATTTGACTCTGCTGTGTTTGCCTTTTCTAAAGTTAAGATTAACGGACTAAAGAAGTGTGACTACAACGTGCAATATAGACATCTTTTTACGTACGTCGGGTAAGAATACTTACGCTCGAGATTAAATTTGGTCGGAGAATGGAAGCTCGGTGGAATCAGAAATGGATTGGCGTCAGTGTCATTAAGTCGTGTGAATTCAACTGACCGATCTTCACGACCGTCAGTATTTGTCGTTTCGTGAAGCGGTGACGGCACAAATCTCAAACGCTTCTCAGCCTCTTGGTTTCCTCGCTTCGGGAGATTCCTCGAGTGGGACCAAAGCGGCCTGTTCCTGCCCGACTCTTGAATGGCAACAAGTGTTGGCCGAGCTTGTGCCTCGAGTTTATTCCTCGCTTGAAAATCCTCAGGCGATGGCATAGTGGTGGCAAAGAGGACTGGTGGAAGTCCACCACCGAAACGACCAGACATGAGTGGACTTCTGCTGGGATCTATTCTCAATTCTGGGCGATTTGCGTACAAATTTTTTGGCCTATCCACAATTCTTTGGCCGAAAACGTTCATGAAGCCAGGATCAACGTTATGAACGATTTGTGTTTCCGCCTGGTGCAGCCTGACGAACGGGCCTGGTCCATGCAGTACTTGAGAGAAAGGAGGCGAGTTTTGATTTCGCATTACAGCTTGCATTAAGCCGTTTTGTGGATGTTGAGTATAAATGTTATTGCCAGGAAAGAGACCCAATGCTGCTGGCTGCAGGAAAGGCAGTGCGGACGGTTCCTGGAATTTGGAACGAGTACAATGAGTGGGAAAGCGTGTTCATTGCTTGAACAAGTAAGAGTTCTTTGATGCTGTCTTTGGAATCGGCGTTTGGCATTTAGTGCACAATAATAATTCAATTTTCTGCCCTACTTGTTTCTGATTGAGTAATTGCGTCCGTTCCACTGCTCTATTGTCCGCTACCTCCGTGCGACTCTTTGAAACTGATGAGGAGGCTGTCGAGTCAATCTCAGGTTCCTTTATGAAGCTAATTTTACAACAGAATCGCGTTGCGAATGTTGCAATGAAGGAAATCAATTAGTAGTCCAAGAGCCTTTGCCCTTTCCTATCTGATATGCAACTCACACGTTCGGCTCTCGTCTGCTCTCGACGGACGTACCATCCAACGCCACGGATTTTGACACGATTTCAGAACCTGCCGCAATTGGCTCAGCCCCCTCGTGGCAGTCGTCAACGATGTGGATCTTCCATCCAAGGAACCGATGCACGAAGCACTGCGGAGATGAAACCTTTCTCTAAGTTTATAATTCTTGCAAGAATGTTTCGTTGATCGTACTTGGTAGTAAACGGTGTCAGGCGTATTTGCATCTGGAGTCCAATGTAAAATTCCCGGATGGCCTTCATCGCATTGCAGTGAAAGAGATCGCTGATATGCTCCATAAGATACGAAAGAGTCTGCTGCCTGATCGCCATTTTCTATCCACTGGCAGAGTCGCCCTGACGCGGTTGGCTGAGCCACTCCGTTGCTATCAAGTTCCATTCCAGCGAATACTTTAACTTTCTAAAGCATCACCACCGTCAGTCAATAATTCATCATCCGATGAACGCGTGGACGTTGGAAATGGCACGTGACGAACCTTTTTATCGCCATCGGACTTGTACTGGTAACCGCCTTCTGGATCATCAGTTATGTAAAAGGGATGATATTTGGCAGGCACTTCAGCGTCGTCGCCTCCTTCAACCACGAACGTGTAAGTTTTCCCTCGAACCAGATACACCTGAAGCATACAAACAAGTAAGGCTTCCATATCTCACACGTGGGCAGGATAGGCGAGTACCTCGGGCACGAGTAATCCGTTGATATACCAAGCAATGCCCCAGCCGACATGTCCTGTTGGCAGATTCGTAGATTAGCAACCAAGTCACGAATATTGGCTAGATTTATGACTTGCCTGTAATCGCACTGTAGCCTTTCTTGCCTCCAGTCGGCCCTGTTTGCAAAAAGTCATCTTAAACGCTGAAATTTTGAATTTGCAAGTGAGTGTGCATTGTAACCTATTTGCGCATAGAAAACGCGATCCTCAGGCTCATTGCATTTAATCGGCGGGATTCGAAATACATTCGAAGAGTGCCGCGATGGCGTCGGCGCTTGTGTCGTGCTTCTTCTGGATATTTCTACGGGCCTCATCTCCCCGGTCAGCTGCACGGACACTCCAGGAGCGCGAGTAACAGCTGCTGCAGTTGTGTGCGTGGTCGTTGCGCGTACAGTCGTAGTTGATATGCTGGTTGTTGGGAAGGGTGTTGTACTGGCTGCAAACTCTGGCTCGGGAGCAGGGCAGTTCCATTTTGGTACTCTTCCAAAATCGATGAACATATCATCTGTAATTATAATTTGATGAAAAATGAGCTGCGTGTTTGATGAGGAGCCAACACACGTTGCTCTACTTTGCAGGAAAAAAGATCTGAGCGTCGATATCCAGAGCGAGCATCAATTCCAACTACCTTTGTTCCGAGTCGTGTGATAGCTCGCTTCCTGCCGCTGATTTATGGGTCCGACGGCAAAAATGACTGCCTGACTCGTGTTGGTGATTATGCTCTTGTCAAGGTCATCATGAGCCTTAAGAGGACGCTGAAACGTCAACATCGTGAATCCATTCACGACGGTGGCACTCAGCAATCGGACGTTGTTTGTCTCCGGCTGTGAGGGAAACCAAAGCAAGTGGGTTAAGAGCACATGCGATTTGGGTGATTTGAATGCGCTAAAAGGAAGATCAAAGGTGAAAGGGCAAGCATGCGGAGTGAGACAGAAGTACGAGGAATCGGCGAACTGGAAACAGACGCAGGGAAAGTTTTCTGGGTGAGAGGAAAGAGGAGATGAGAATGACGCTAAAAATAGACGGGGAAAGTTTTGTCTGCTTTGCAGCTGTACTTATCAATAAAGGAACCTGGATTCGTGAGTCAGGACAAGTTCCACGATTTCCTGAGCATTGTGCTTTGCTGTCAAGGTGGTAGTCAATGACGTGTCCGACTCCCTTGGCCGAGTCGTACCATCCAACGACCACATCACCACCAATCATGACACTTCGAGACTCATCGCCTGACAGACCAAATGATATGTATTGTCCGTCGCCTGCGAAACAAAGCACAAAAGAACATAAAGGGCACTAAATTCTTTTCGTGGTCTGCCTTTCACGCTGCTCGCACTCTCTCAGCTGCCAACCCAGCAGCAGCTCACCGTGTGCTCTATTATTAAACCGACTTCGTGCTATTTTGCTTGTTATTACTTACCGATCCGGCCAACAAGTTGCAAAACTATTGAGGATCCGGCCACTGCCCAGCGAACTTCCAAGGCCAAACTGTCCATTAGAACCTCGCAGTTGAGCTTCGTCTGTTCAAAGCAACGTACATAAAACAAAGAGGAGTTTATTTGATATCGCATTTCATCAAACTTTATGCGATTACACGCGCTCTGAAGTGAGAGCATGTAAGCTTCAAACGAAAGACTGCCGAAACGAAGCCAAACACCGGCGCAAATACGAAGCGAACCAACTGCACGGCTGCAGCCTTATCGAGCTCGGAATTGAGTAACGGCAATGCAGAGGCAGCTCATGCGTTAAGTGTTGCAACTTGTCTCATACGTGTAATTAACTTTATGATCGATCTCAAGATCATCGTTCACTCGATAAACACTCCTCAGGCAGAGAATGCACAGCCGTGAACTGATTGATGCGTCTTAGAAAATGTGTCAATACAACAATGAAGGTTTTGCAACGTGGTCATGATTTCTTAAATTATATGTTGGGCATCCGCGAGAAATTATCTTCGCTCGATGCGCTGTTGTACTTTAATTAATTGCAGCTCTTCAATCCATCCCATCATAATTGAGGGGCAAGTCAAACCTCAAACGATTTGGATGACTTTTGATATGAAACTAGGTTAATCATTCATCACAATCGATTGACTCGAGTCATTAGCGGAGGAAGTTTCAAGGCCTTTTCATTCCACCTTTTCTATTTATTCTCCAATTTTTCATGTTCATCACAATTTCTGGCAACAATGGGAATATCTTTCTGCCTGCTACGCATCGAAAGCTGGTGTGAGAGAGGAATATTAAAAAGTTCATCATTCACTGGGCTGTAATTATACGGTTCCAATGCTGAGACGTGCATCTTCATATTTTCATGCCTCTGCCCGATTAATTATGTTCATACTATTTTACATGTTGCAATCTTTCGTATTCGCTCGCTCGCGTTCACAATTATTCAAGAGCCGCAATGTAAGCACTTGACACACAAAATATATTACTGTAGTTATCGCGAGAGAAGAAAACAAAAGCGCGTCTCAGCCTGACTTAATTTCTTCTTACAAGATGCATGCCTATTTTTGCGAATTGCGAATCTCAGGGCAGATTCTCGAGCGGGACGAGGCTAACAAAGCAAAATGAAGGCCAGGAAAACTGAGGGAAGGACAGGCGACAGATGCAAAGTTAATCCACCCCACAAGTGCACTGAGAATAAATGCAAGCGTCGCACTATTCGTGGCGGATGGAAGGTACAAACAGAATCAGATCCGAGTAGATTACGGAACAGGGGGGAATGAGATTGAATGAAGCAACCAAGTCCAGAAAAGGGCCAACGCAGGCACAAACTCTCATTCGCACAAGCAGAGATAAAATGTAATTCTATGAAACGGAATTATTTGCATTCACAAAGTGTGCCTGCCTCGAATCCGGAGCATCGAAGACACAAGAGCAGAAGCGAGAGATGGGAAACTGGGTGCCTTGATGAATGGGTTGAATTGTAAGCGAAACAGAACTGAAATGGATTCCTGCTCGCCGCGAATGCAATCAATTTCCCGCATTCCATCACAAAGCTCTATTGTCTGGCATTTGCTGATACGGCATGGCAAGCTGGAATGCAATATAAAAGCGGAGCTATGCGAGCTGGCAATTGATTTGAATTGTTGCAGAGATGATAAAACTAAAGAGGCGAATTGAGGGAACGAATACGGCAATGCTCAGAGTACTACGGAATAGAACGAGCAAAATCTTTATACAGCTTATGGCAGACTAATTCAGCGCAAATTAAGTGGGTGTAGAGTGAATACAGGACACGGCATTGCGACGTCACGTGATGGTCGAGTTCTCAGTAGAGAACGGATGCACCCGTGCTACCCTTGTGCGTCCGAATCTTGAATGTGCTGAATCCATTAGAACCTAATGACGGAGCTTGTTGTTGTTGCGGAGTGATTGATGCGGTCGGTGATTGCCGCTGTGTAGAGTTTGAGAAACGGCTGTGAGTGCGGGACGATTGATGACGCACATTCTGCTCCGCGTTTGCCCCTTGCCGGAATGAAGTGTCCGGATATTGCTGCCGGACTGCCGTCGCCATCAATCGAGGGTCAAGTAGTGTCGTCCGTTGGTCCTGATTAGGCTGCTTTGCCTGTGGCCGTACTTGGAGACGCGGAGAGGGCTGATTGAGTGTCTGAGGCAATGACTGTTCTTCTTGATACGGTTCTGGTGTGATCTTTCTCGCTGGTGGCGGTTGTGCATTGGATAGACTACTTGGCTGGGCCACTACTTGGCTGGGACGGGTCAAAGCAGAATCGGCAGCATCATGCGACTAGATTTTATACAAAGATTTTATGAAGGCAAAGTTGAAGAAGAAAGAGACATGAAAAGTTTACTGGCGTAATAAGCAGTCAAGTCTGAAGTCAAGCAGAAATGAAAGATGCTTGGAAGGCGTAATTTGTGAGAAAATTGGCAATATAACGAGAAAGTAGAGTCAACCACGTCAAAGTAATTCAACCTGCAGACATCACATTTGCATATTTTGCTTGTGTTGGCGAAGTGAGTATTGTCCGTATAGCCAAGTCGTATGAATTCATACCTTTCAGACCTAAATTATATTTGGCAAAGTCATGGCTCACCTGCGGAGTCACCCCGAGCATTCTCAGGGATGCGGGCACATTTAGCGACTGCGGCACCTTCACGTGTCCAAAGTCCACGTAGTACAGACGACACCAAATGCCAAAGTAATCGATGTCGAATATCGTCAGGTCTCCAGGAAGGCTCAGCACCATCGTCTTCCTGTCTGCCCGGAGAAGCGGAGTGTCACCACCAGTCTCGTCCGCCACACGCGTCCCGTCCGGACCCGGCTTCCCTCGGCCAACCCAAAAGAACACGTCTGTGGCAAATATTGATGTAGAAATGCTTAATGCGGTGCGGCATTGAACCGAAAGCAAGGGCATTTGAGCGACGAA
>WIXG01000243.1:0-120485 GCA_009869945.1 Mesaphorura yosii | reverse complement strand
GGGGGGGGGGGGGGTCGTGATGAAATGAACTTCATTTCAAAAACTAACATGCATGCACATGTTTGATGTATGCGTTATGCAGCACAAAATGGAGAGTGAAAGCGGAATGCATGCTTTACCACATCACATCACTATTATTAATGTCTCCCCTCAGAGCATGGCATTGCTGTGATGGATTACATTTACATTGTGCGTGCTCGCATTTATTCATTCCTTTCGCAAATATACACGGGCTTGGTTCATGGTCATGTGGACACGTGTCTCGGTGTCTCCTGCATTTCTCATCTCCTCTCATGAAACAAACAGGCAAATACACAGGAATACGAAGGCCTCAGCAATTTGACCATTTTATTCTGCAGCCCGATGGCGGGAAAATGAATTCATACGAATATAAATGAATGAGGCAAATAGAAAAGTTCTAGCAGCACAGCGACAAAGCGAAATATGTAGCAGCTTCGGAGTCAGAGCCATCAGAGCCTTCGGGCATGAGAAAGCCTGCCACAAAAATGGGCAAGGGAAATTTCAATACCCACACCACACAGAGAGACACACACAGAGATTCGCGACATGTTCATTCACTCTTTCGCCACCGGAAACAGGAAAGAATACGGTATCGATTTATAAATGAATGAGCCTGTCTCTATTGGGGTTTGTTAGCGTGGCGCTCGTGTGATTCATTTCCATTCAGGCACGGCACAAGCCACACGACGCTGACTCATTTTCTCTTTTTATGGACGGAGAAACTCCCATTAAGTATTACATTGACAGTGATCTGCTAATTACACTCCATAATTATTTTGTCATTTCACACGTGATGAATTATTACTGCAGCGTGCCATTCCCGTTAACTTGATTGCTTGTACGAGTACCTTTCCATTTAAAATTTCAACGGCCTCGGCTGCGGGCTGGCCTTCGTTCACCCGCAGATTTTTGCACAGCCAACTGCAAATGGGTCACACGCTTTACGCTGCTTTTTAGTTTGCTCGTTTCGAATTCTAAGAATTCACAAATGCATTTTGTACGGGATCCAAAATCTGGTTTAATTAAAGAAAAACATATCCTTATCATCCCATTTCAGTGCAGAACTTGGGCGAATTCACAGGAATTGTTTTATTTCGGGAACTGGTTGTGCCTGAAGCCAAATTATTTCTCGCTTTGTGAAAGCGTGTATTGTAATGCTAAACTGACTTTTATTTATTTAAAAGTCAATGTAAACAGAAAAACGGAATTGGATATGATGCCACAGATTGTAGGAGTACTATATTTGCAAAATTATGGATTGTACAAAAACGCCTCTTTCTCCAGTCTTTGGCTCCATGGTTGACCTTTAATTGAAATGATACACGGCAATATTGAAGTTTGCAAAACGTCGAAGCAAAGCTAGCTGTTTCTTTGTGACCTTCAATGCCTGAACTCATATTCATAATAGCTACGGACACACTAAAAATGCAGTTTTCTTTCGGCTCAACAATTATGCGTAAGCGAACTTGCAGCGTATGGAGCAAGATAAAGAAATCGTGTAAACACAAGAACGAAAAGAATCCTGCAGAAAGAAGTAACAGCCGAGCCGAGAGTGAGAAAGTTTAAAGTGGTGGCGGTGGCGAGAAGGAAGAGGATGAGGAAAGCGTATAAATAAAATGTAAAACAGAAAAATGATATTTACGATGACATGTAATTACAATCTTCTGAGGAAAGTAAAGGAATCCGAGAGCAGATTCTAAGAATAGGAAGATGCGAGCCGCGTGCTCGGTCTGTTTGCCTGCTCCTGCTTTACTTCAAATATATTCCACTTGAGCAAGCGTAAAGCAAAAGTTATGAGACAACTTTTAAAAAATAGAAATTTTATATCATCATAGGAAATGCGGTGCGAGGAAGGAAGAGGAGCCGTATTTCGGGCGTCGCATGACTACAAACACTTAAGTGATGCCGTCGAGCGCCGGATTTTACAATGGAGACTCGTCGAGAGGTGAATAAAGAAAAGAATGTAAATAAGATTCCCTTAAGATGATAATAATGATCCATAATAACGCTTACTTATGGAAATGCGTGCAGGCTAGGAAGGTACTAGACTAATCTAGAATCCATCTCCTGGATTCTGATCACAAAATTGTAGCTCATCCGAGAATGGCAAGACAATCCGCAATTCGCACTTGGTGTTATCAAGTTAGATTGACCTACTCAGCCCACTTCCTTTGCGTAGTAATAATTGGCTGCTTCAGAACTTCAATAAACAGAAATACAGAGATAAATCCGGCAATAAAATGTGGATCGTTAAATCTTTTGTCACACCATTACTCTGCGCTCAGTCTAAGAGTATAGGAGAATAATGGGATTACATTTTGTCACTGCCAGTGCGCTTCTTCTGTTTCTGCTGCCGCTGCTCAGGTACTTAACTGGCACTCCGGATGGATGTGTATTGAAGTGCGCAGTACGTAAAAGTGATGCAGGTTCGTCACGGTAGAAAACACAGTGCATAGGGCCCGTGCCCAGCCATACGGCATGAGTTGCCTTTATGGCGCAATAAACTGATTTTACGAGCGTATATTTTTGAGCAGTAAAAACCTATTCAATCACGAGTCCCATTTGTAAAATGAACATAAAACGAGAAAGATGGAAATTAACTGCTGTGCTGACTGACTGCTGAACGACAGAACAACTCTTGACGAGTTCAAAAAGTTAAATATTGATTTTTGTCGTGCGCCCTTAAATCCTCAAATTGAGCGTGGAAAGGTGTTCCTTTTTTGCTGTCAGAAGAAATCACGAAGAGTTTAAAGACGAGTGAAAGCTCAAACCAGATTTCACAAATGCTGAGCCTCCACATGTCAAATGTCGTTATTTACAGGTTTCTCAAATCTGACGAAGAAATTGAACGGATATTTTAATAATCGCAAGACAAACAAGACAGCCGTACTGCCGTGTGCTACATTTTGGCTTCATTTTCACATTGGCACTCCTGCCATCGTTGCGAGTAAATTAAATCAAGCTATCCGATCGGAATGTATTTAGGGTTAACATTTGGCGAGACGAAATACAATTTCGCGAACATGTCACACATTTCTTGTTTGAATTTCACGTAATCCAATAAAGCAGGAGCCAAGACGTTTCAAGATTGACGCATTCACACACAGTTGTCACGCACATCTCGCGCACTCGCACGGCCGTACTGCCATTGCAGATTTTATTAAATCCGGCCCTGCTGCATATTCATATTCGCTATTCGCATACGTACCTGTATCTCGCGCTAGGAACATCTATGCTCTCTGCAGAGTTATTGAAACTCCAACGAAATTGTACTTTGGGAGGATTGGCATCCACATCACAAGTGATGTTTGCAGTTTCTGATTTGGCAACACCATGCACTCGCACTTGGTTCGGGCGGCAAGCTGGTGCATCTGGAAAGAGAAAACAGAGAAGCGTTCAATTCAAGAGATGAAATGGAATATAGCAGGCGAGCGCGAGGTGACTGTCGTGTCACTCAACGACAAGTCAGAAAACTGCGGTTATGAGCCTACTCGCTCTCTGTTCACCCATCACGCCAAGCACGCGCCGACGCGCCTGAATGCCTTATTTCAATTAATGAACCTGTCCCTACGAGCTTACATTTGCATACTTTCACTGACGTTGTGAATGGAAAGTTTTACAAGTTCAGTGGTATTAAAAGTTCAAAGTTAAGAGCTGCGAGCTGCAGTTCGCAGTATTTGTTTTAGGAATTTATGTGTTGAAAGAGAATAAAAAAGTAATTGGGGTCCCAAGGAAGTTTTTTCTCTTTTGAGAGGCGAGGTTTAGTGAAAGGTATTACACAGTGTAGTTACACATGAAGCGACAGGGCAAGCAAGTAAGATCCAGGAAGAGAGATCCAACATTTCATTACAGACGGAATAAAAAGGATTCCCAAGGGTGGGATTGACATGAAATAAATTATGGAAATTAAACGTGGAGGAAATGAAAAAAGGACTTAATTCGAGTATTACAACTGCAATAGTATTATGCAAGCGCGCCGCGCTGCGGAGATGAAAACGAGACGACGGACTTACATAGCACGTCCAAGTGGAAGGCTTGACTGATTCCATCACCAAGTGAGTTCTTCCCAATACACTGATAAGCTCCGGCAGCAGTCCTGCTGATTCCTTGCAGGACTAGACTCTGGTTGGTCATAATTATGCCAGCGCTGATGTTATGCATAAGTAATTTGCCCTGTGGAATAAAGTACGGTCTTAATTTTCAGAATTCCAAAATTCACCTTCATTCTCGCTTCAACTGCTGAAGAGTCACAGCTCGACTTCCTACATCAGTGCAAAGCCTGAATGCGTGGGCTGTGGGTTTTGTGGACTTACGTCGTGCCTCCAGTCGACAGACTTGACAGGTGGATTAGCCTCGATGACACAATCAAAGTAGACATCCGTCCCCTCACGTATGTTGTCCCCACTAAGGGAGGATCCCAGTTTGAGCCTTGCCTCAGGCTGATCTGCAATAGAAAAGAAAAAGCCAATAAAATACCGGATTTGAAACAGAACATGGAACAGATATAATTGCAGACTTGGGAAGCACAAATTCGATCCCACAGCGAAATCCGAATGCCTACATTTTTCAATTTATGAAATCACAGATAAACAAGTCAGGGCCTGAAGGGATTTACGGGTACGACGACGGATTTCTTGTAACAAGATTCAAAAGAAACTGGAGCAGATATAATTGCAACTTGACACGATGAATTGGAAACAGAATCTGAATTCACAAATGCCAAGTTTCAGCACGCGAAATTGCAAGCAAGTCAATTAGCAAATTGAGACGTTCAAGTGACTCATGATTCAATCTCCTCCAAGTCATGCTCGTATTCGCATTCGATAATCATTCGTGAGAACTGGATCAGGGTCACGTCGCCCGGTAGTATACCGAGGAAATTGCATTTAAGAAATCGAAGAATTAATACGTAATATTATCCTAAATCGAAAATCTCAATTTTTCATGTACGCGAATAGGAAATCCAAACGCTTGTCGCTTTTATCGCCTGGAGAAAGTTTGCAAGGATTCAAATACGAAATGCGAGGCGTGCACGTCCTACTATCCAACACATACACTACACGGAGATAATTTTAACAATGCATCAGACCCGACCGTGATTCGTATTCTTTCTCTGGCACATGTTTCATTTCGATAATAGTAAAAACGAAACGTCGCATCGACGATGACGACGTTACGCCCTGCCGTATCGCAATAACAAGGACGCGGTTCTGATTCTTGCTTTTTCGTCGCCATCGTCTCGCCTGCAAGTTGGAACTCTATTCTATCTTGTCTCAAACACATCGCGCTAAAGCTCTCGCTAGCAATGGGAGAAACATCGATTTAAAATTCATGGGATTTTTCTTCCCATTCTCTCACT
Source organism: Mesaphorura yosii (assembly GCA_009869945.1). Taxonomy (NCBI): domain Eukaryota; kingdom Metazoa; phylum Arthropoda; class Collembola; order Poduromorpha; family Tullbergiidae; genus Mesaphorura; species Mesaphorura yosii. The sequence goes on along the minus strand of WIXG01000243.1, from coordinate 115,105 downwards.
CTTACTCCTTTTGTCTTCGTGTGTGCCTCTTTCATTTTCTATTTTCAATCATCTGGTCTTTGCAATTGAGGAAGAAATTGAAAAGAAGGCAGACGGAAGTCGTCGATGACGGAGTGCGGAACGTCGAAGTAAACAATGATAAAAATTGAGCAGGGGAGGATAAAAGAAAGTGTTTGGAATATGAAAGATGAAACGATGTTCCATCCGCATGATGAAAGTATGTGAAATTGGTTTCAGGTAAGTTGGCCTATCTCACTCGTGTATTTCGGTGCATTGGGACATCTGGCGCGTGACTTCCGTTTCCTTTTGACCGACACAAGCTACAGGTTGGATTCCAGACAAAGTTGACTGGGGTTGCCTACGACGACAGGCAGCAATTGAGCAATTAAATAATCTCGCAGTGCAATTCATGACAATTCATGAATTTTGACTACTGGCTGCATTTTCTTCCTCAGGATACAAGGCACACAACTCGTTAAATATTCAAATTGTGGTTGCTGGCTGCGCTATCAAACTGTAATAACGTACAAGAAAAAGAAGCAGCAAATAAATAGTAAATCTAAGTTTATGATCCGGAAAAATAAAGATACACAACCACTAAAGGAACTTGAGCCATTTTCTTTTAGCCGTTTGTGTGGTCTGAATAAAACAAGAAAACATTATCCTGATTAGCTTTGCCACATGACGGGTTTCGGTGCATTCGCTAGTTGGACGCGCCAAGTTCTTGTTCAGACATCATCAATCCCAGCACCGTGCTGCTGCACGAAAAAATTGCCGTTGCTCTTTGCTTGCCGCGAAGAAAGCACAAAGTAGTCTCGTGAAGAATGTTGAACAATGTGAACATAATAAAAGGAGTTTTCAGAGATGTTGATGTAACTTGTTTTGCATATTTTGTTCAACTGTGCTCAACTAAAATCAACTTATCCACAACTCTGCGGTAAGAGTTTACTTTTTTATTTTCTCACAAAAGCAGACAGAAATACTTTCTTGTTAGTCGTGCCACAACACAAAGGGTTGTTGAACACTCGAATGCGGCATGTATGGAATGGATCAGCCTGCTCGCAGACGAAGGATATTATTGCCATTGTATTGTACCGCAGGGAGCCAACAAACCCGAGACCAAGAGTTAAGCATGGTGCCTGCGCCAGTGCAAGGTAGTTTGAAATTCAGACGCGCCTCGAAAGAATTGCACGTCGCGTTCGGCGTAAGTGGCTAAGAAAGTGCATAAATTTGTTGTTAAGGAATACTTCTGCTTCTACTTTAGCACACATCCAAGAAACTTAAGAATTGAGTGCTTTTGTTCGTAATACAAAATTGAGTGGATCTAACACAAAATTATTGGAGCACATTGCATGGCATGGTATTTGGATTGCGGTAAACAAAGAGATTCTGGAGAGTTCACTTTACGCACGTATTACGCAAGGAAGCTGATATGTGATATTAACTTTGGAAAAGGAAGCAGTAGGAGCGCCACACAATGCAATGCAACACAGAGTTCATGACATGACAAGGGTTGCCACTGCATACCATGCAGCATCTTCCGAGAAGTATTACAATAATAACGCAAACAGGAGAAAAGGAATGCAATAATAACAAGGATACTTTCTCTTTCTGCGCTACGTTGGGCTGTTGCGCCCCAACAAGCGAGTGATACGACAAGAGTAAATACAAATACAAATAATAATAATGTTTGTTGAATTTATTTACTTACATTGAATAACCAAATTCCAACCATCTTCCAAGGCTTTGCTCGGAATAACTGAATTTTCAGCACGACATGATAAATATTTTCCAGTGTCTTGCTTGTTGGGAATGAGCGAGAGCGTACTTGTGGTTTGGTTCCCGTCTTTGGACGTCTGAAATTGAGAAGAAAACATTGAGCTCAAGAGTTATTGCTTTGTAGACAAATTCTCGGCGCGGTACAGAAACGGGGCCACCCTCCTCGTAAATCTGGGGTTAATAATATCTTTAGAATTTGTGTAGGTTGCGCGGAGAGGAAGGAATTTGTGAAATGCACAAAGGTGAAAGCACGAGCGCTTCGAAACACTGAAGCAGTGAGCGCTTCTGTCCTTCTGTTTCAGGAATATTGAACTTTGGAGTGTTCGTAAGATAACACCTTCCTCAGAATCGCTGGGGACCTGAGATCCTATATCATGGCATGGCTACAGTGCTTTGTACACAGTTTTGAAATATAATTTTTTTATATTTTGAAGATTAAAGCCAATTTCTGCAACAGCAAAAATGTCCATTAAAAATGTACCGTGTATCCCACTAACCTATGCATGAAAGTATTAAAATTTCATAAGGCTCATATATTTCGTATTAGTAGCCTGCACTTTCCGCTTCCGCACTTTATACACAGTGCAATGCGTTGGCGTCAGACGAATAAGATAATGTTGGGTGTATTCGAAGTGCTAATGCTAATATGCCATTATGCAGTCATTGACACTGGTGCTATTGGCGCACGTCGAGAAGCCAATGAAATATTGAGGAAACAAGCGCAAGGAGATGATAAAGCGGTTTATGTCCTTTAATTGCAAGTCTATTGCTTGGAAAATTATGCATTACCTTTTATATGAAAAGTCAAATAAATTACGGCGTAACTGACGCACAGCACAACTACGAAAGCTGTTCTGGCTTCAGTTCTGAACGCTTCAGTCTCCTGAATTATGATACTCATTTCTTTGCAGCAGACACGGAGTTTAAAATCCAATCTGTGTTCCCCGTATTTATCGAATAAATTATGCGACATACTTTTTCATTTCGCTTAAAGATTCAAATTGTGCTCTACATTTTTGTGCTAGTGTAGTTGGAATTTATTTTCATATTTATCCGAATACATATTGTAGTGCATTACAATGCCTGTAATAACCTCGCTCCTGATAGTTTACGGTTTCTTTGTCATTCCAATGAAGTAACTGTTCCTTTTCGTATGCCGCATGCTCCACTCCGCCGCGGCTGCGGCCCGGACGCTTTATTTTCTCCCCCTGTGTACCAGATGCAGCATCGCAGATATACTTTATGTATTTAGTTGACACTAATGTTGTATACGACCCGGAGTACAAGTATATTAGATGGAGCAAGATAAAAAGTGCATCGCAGTTGGAACGGAGAAAGTAAGGTAGCATGGACGTGAGTCTTGAGCTTTCGCTTCAGTCTTCTGTATTTGCTTCGGCACTATCGTTCCCTGTCCGATTATCACAGTCCTCAAGCCAAGCGCTTTTCAGTGATTATTATTCTTTAAATGTGTAAATTTTGGACTGGCTCATTTCCTTAAGAAAAATTGTTTCTATCTCTATACCAAAGCCGAAAGTGTGAGGAAGCTACTCTCGAAAAGTCTGCTGGAGCCCTGGTGAGGAAAAGCTCGGAATTCTGGCCCGCATGGAGAAGCATTCTTTTCTGTAATGTAAATAATTTCAACAGATGATAAGAAACTTTACCTCTCATTACGAAGGTTTCGCTATTCGTTATCTTGTTGTGATAACGAATTAAATTTATTCAGTATTGGGGAAATGTGAGTGCTCCTTCTGCCTGAACGCTTGTTAGCTGCTTTTTCTTACTTTTTGCTAAAAACTGATTTTAAGCCGTTAGCCTTCCGATTTTTTGGGCAGATGGAGGAAGCCTCAGTCATCCCAGCTATCAATTTTATGTTTACATAATTCATGCGATTTATGTGATTACGCGTGCTTACTCACAAATGCAATGTAAGATTGGAAAATGCTGCATGCAGAATAAAACTTTCGCACTTGGAAGTTAACTCTCTAATGGAGTGTATTTTACAGGGATTTTGAGAAAGTTGAGGAAGTTTAAAGCGTACTAATACTTTTTCTCAGTCCGAGATTCGAAAATCTGTTGCAACTGGCTCGAGTGTAGCATGAATGAAGAAATTATGCCTTAAATCGCACGGCTTTGGCATAGCATCGCCTACATGGAAGTAGAACGAATCTCAGTAATTGACTTTTGATTTAGTCTGGAAATAATATACGGGTTTTGCTGCGCATTTATTTCACTTGAGTTCCTGGAAGTTCTAAGAACTGTCTCAGCATCGCAGATAGCGAATCTTGAGAATTAGATGAAACTGGACAGCGTGATTTTGAGCTTAGATTTCGCGCTCTTTTGCGTGCGATCGTACAAGCGGCCATTTTCAAAGTGCTCGGATAAAGATATATTATGTTGAGTCTGAAAATGGGATTTTCCGATTTCTTGTCTGTTTTCTAACGTTTTTCTCCGAAAAATTAAACTTACCGTTTCCTTCGCGCCTTCCAGTCTCTTCTCGTCAAGTCGCCACGTAATATGGGCCGGTGGTCGAGACCCAACTGATTGACACATGAGATCGTACTTCTTACCAGCTGTCACTCGACTGCTCTTCTCCAAAATTGTCACTTCTAATGGACTAACTGTAAATACAGAGAGAAATAAAAGAATAAAGATTAGGCCAATTAATTATTATTGACAAGGAGCTCAGAAGGGCAAAGTGCTAAAGAGTTCATTAATTAGAACTAAAAGTGAAGGTTTGAAAACAAACACTCGTGGAGGTCGAGCATTACGATCAGTCATTCTAATTAGGATAGACGTCGGCCAGTCTTCAACCTCTACCATCATTCCGAATGATTGACAGTTTCACAACAATACAGCTAAATTTAGACAGCAAATGGACGTCTGGTTGTAGTCTGTGGAAATACAAATTATGTCATGATAAAAGATATACGACAGACAAACTATAGAATCAACAAACAACACTCTCTCATTCATTAGCCATTCTTTGCATTCATGTCCATCGAGCGGGCATGTTGACGTAATTTGAAGATCGACCGCCGAGTTAATGCTGCAGCGCCTGGGGTTCCCTACCTCTAATGGTAAGTCCGCGTGCTGCGATCATATGTCAGGTTTATTTCTCGTTACAGAACCAAATATGGATGTCCTACTCCACTCACTGTGTGACTACCGTTGATATTGAAGTACTATACTTTTTCGATAGTTTTGTTTAGGTCGTCCACATTCCACCTCATTCGTTTGACGGTCAGTTTTCAGGTACGCTACCCGGTCATGAAACCGAACAGCTCGAACCGATTTTGCGACTTCTGCCGCCCTTCGACCCTATAAAATGACGCTTTCGCCTGGCAAGTGCAAAGTAAATGCAGTGCGCGTTGTTATTTGGAAAACACGAAGTTCGCTGTTTGGTGGAAAGTTCTTCAACTCTCCTTGCTTTAAGGATGATAATAGTGCCAATTGTAATTTCAGGGTTCCAGACGTCGTTCGAAATACTAAATCCTGGCATTTGGTAGTGTGTTTTGTCGAGGAATGAAACAAGTGAGCTCCACTTCCATGAAATAAGCGCCAATTAACCTCGTAATCCTGTGTCACTGTCACCCACTAATTGAAGAGAAACGCTTAATGTGATGACCTCCTTATCTTTCAGAGCAAACTCTAATGTCTCGCGCCTGGGAAAGGCAAGGCGAGATTTTCCAAATCCAGTATAGTAACCTGATTCCGCACTTCACTCGATGTGTCGTTGTTAACCATTCAGGTTGACTAGATTTTCTAGTTTGCCATTCGTTTCTGGTAGTGAAAAGATTCGATTCCCGTCATCGCCTGTCTGCATTGCTGAGGTATTGTATTTCATTTCAAACTGCAAAGCTGTAGCAATAGAGCAGGAAGATTAGACACGCGAAATGAAAACTTTGCTTTCAACTTTCATCCGCAGGACGCACACTTCAAATGCCAGTTTAAACGACCAGCGTATTGTGAATTCACGTGACAGGTCATGTCATGTGAAATGTGCTTTTGTCTCGTCAAACCCTGCTCTCAAGCTAGCGTATTTAGAAATCAGATAGGACGGATCTGATGAAAAGTGAGTGACGAACACTGATCTTTTGATGAGATACATTTGTGGCCGAATTCCTCACTGGTGCATTGCCACTTCGCAATTTTTTAATACTTTTAGGTCTTTTTGAGATCCAGACCAGAAATTAAATTCAGCCACAGCCTCATGGCGGCGATACACATGGTTGTGTTCATACTACGCATAGAGGTTTAAAATCCTCAAAACTCGAGACGTGAGCCGCAATTTGTAATTCATAAAATATAAATCCTTGTTCGTCCATCTGATCGTGATCGAGGTTCGCAGGCGTACAATGAAATATCAGTCATTCTCATGGCATGCCGGGCAGGCATGAGATTGCCGAACAATAGCAATTCAAGTACTAGCGCTGGCGATAGTTATAAGACCCGACTCAGTTCACTGCATTCTTGAATGTGATTTGGAAACTGGATGAACGACGGAAGAAGGACGGAGATGAAATGAAAACACATTTCTAGAATAAGAAAAAGTCAGATTCCAAGAGCAAGATGTAAAGGCACGAATGAAACGAAGTGGAACATTTCACCGCACACAAGAACTGCCATCAATATAAAATGAATTGGACATAACAACGAATGGGAACGTGCCCCGGACCGAATGCTGAATGCCTGCAGTGCAATGCTGTGCAGTCACAGCTACTGTGAAAGTAATAGTTAGTACAGTAATGCGGCTGCTGCACCGCGTAGGCTACCAAACCACTATTTTATAATGCTCCCATAAAATACTTGTACAAGACCATAAAGTATCAGAAAATTTGCCAAGCTTGCAACAATTTCGTATGACCAATAGCCTCTTTCGCGGAGAAAATCGACGACTATAGTTTTATTCAATTGAGTCGTAAAAATGTTCTATGAACACGGACTGACATTGGCACGAGCAATTCGCTATTCGTTACTACACGCATTTTATTCAAATTGAATGGGACATAAAGCAGAGTAGCACAAGCACAGCATTGCACAGCGATAATATTTTCGCCGGGCTACTGGTCATTGATTTCAATTCATCCTGACAAGCAGACATTATTGAGTTCTATCGTACATAAGGAATAGAAATGTAGGAAGTTGGTCATTTACAATTCAAACTTACAATTCATGTCCAAATGGACGGTTGTGGCCAGTGGACGACTGATGTTGTTGTTGGAAGCTTCACAGGTCAGCTCTGCGTGGAGGTCCGACCGGGCGAGTATGGCGATATTCAAGTCGTTCTTCATGATTCCATCAAACTCGTAATCGCTCGAGTCAATCAGTTTACCGTTGCGGTACCATACGACCCTTGGCGGAGGGATTCCTGCAATTTTACAAGAAAAATATAGATTCAGTCCCAGAATAAAATTTCAGGCCTAGGCCCGCATTTACAGAATGCAAATTTTGTTCAGCGCAATGTACTGTCATCTACGATGAGCGATTCCATCCCACTCGGGAAACATCGCTTTCCATACTGCTCAACTGCTAAGTGAATTCCTTCAATTTACATGTTCTCTCACTCACAAAGCATATGCCTTGCATATCGTGCATAAATGGCTACAATTGATTTATGTTCGGATGTTCGATTCAAGGGAAATGTCTTTCTGTCCCCAAGAAAGCTGCAAATCATTACTTCTCAATCGAAATCGAAACCGCATATGCAATAAAATACTTTTATCATTTCACTCGTGTCGCATTGCAGTGCATGCATTCCATTCCTTCCCTCGCAGTCGTAATGCACGAAGAAATTATTATCGTAATGTCAGTGAATACATATTTCAAAATGAATGGTCGCCTTGCTCGTGCGGAGGCTCAGACAACTTTCCAGCGTGTAAACGTAAATGCGTAGTGCGTGCTGTGAAGTTGTGCAAATGCCAACGTGAAGACATATACGATCACATTATGTTTGAATCAATGTTCCTTTTTATTCCAGCACCAGCACTTTAAAGCCATCACCATCAGCAGGAGCAGATAAAGTAGTTTTAGGTGTGAAAGAATTTAAAGCTCTCTCATTGGAATTCGTACAGATTGAATTCATTGTTCAATGCTTCAATGCAGCAGCGTAGTAGCTCAGAGCTTTCACCAAGCCAGTTCTAAATCTGAGGCGCTTTATCTTCTGACAGAAACTTTCTCATTGCATTTTATTCTTTCGCTTTCGTGCGCCGCTTCCCTATTTTGCTTTTGCTCTTCCATTCAATTCGTAGTGAGGCGAGGCTCTCGCTAAACTAAACCCAGAATTTGTTCAACGCTGAACATGAATTGAATGATAACCCAAAATCACCATAGGACTTCGCTGCGTTCTTGTGCTTCGTGCCACTGACATGTCCGTCGTTGAATAACCGTATTTTGATGCTTTACAATGTCAAGAAATCGTAATTAAACAATGTCGGTCGGTCTGTCATTTTCAATTAAACATCCGGCTAGAAAGAATTCTAAACTCGATGTGAAAACGAAACATTTTATCATAAAATATGACTTCGACGAGGAAGTGAGAAAATAACATGCGGGTAGAAATGTGCTGAAGGATCAAGAACATGGTAATGCTGGCAGCTGCGGTTGTCTGTTTGCAGGTTGCGGACTAACCTCTGGCTCCCAGTTTCCGTGATCTTGATCTATATTCCTGTCCCTGCTCTTTACCGTAACCAAGCCCAGACATGCTTGGTGGCTTGTTCGACGCGCTCAAGTGTAAATATGGTTGCATTTTCCTTGTACTTGTATGAATCGACTGGACCCCTGCTGATAACTTGAAAACTTGATCACCACAAAACTGCCTGATCCTCACGCCAGATTCATAATCTTCATCATTATGAGCTTCGCTTCGAAGATGTAAGAATTGTCGCATGGATAAGAGCGAAAATCGATCACGTACAGGCGACCAACTGCGAGCAGGGAACAAGTACAAAACGGAAATGACAAAATGATTCATGCATTACGTAACAATCGGAGATACAAACTTGCTCGTTATTACAAAGCAACAAGGAGACGTTACAGGCTGAACGAAGCAGAGCTAAGAAAAGTATGAAAATACTGGAAACGGGAAAGGCGTGTAGTCGATACTCAACCAATGCGCGTTTGAAGTTTACTTGGATGACATGTTACGAAACGATAGAAAAGTTCAGTGACTTATTCGTTATCGTAATAAGAGTCAGTGACTGCTCGTTGACTGCTGACTGCTGCACGCAGATCAAATAAATCTAAATCAAATTGTTTCATAATCCAAATTAATCGAGAATTTTATCAAGTTCAAAGACTCCTGCCAATTCCTAGCTGGTCATGCACCGCCTCGCCTTGCATGGCCTCTGTCTTAATCACGAACGAACCGAATACTTGAGACCGTCAATTACTCTGTCAATTAAAATATACTGCACATGTATCGAGTGGACAGTTCAATTAAGAATTTGAAGTACAAGGGTATAAATACCGCTAATCTTCGACAGGACGAAAATTCCGACCCGGACCAAAACACAACACAGATTCAAAACCTAGCGTGATAGGATTGCATGACAAGATTCGTGAATCAGCTAAGGTTACTGATCGTAGTTATATTTTGTTCTTGCCCCTACGAACAGTAATGGCTGCAGCCGTGGAAATGATCAAAAATAAAAGGAACAACATGCAAGAGATAGATTGAGAAATGACAATGCAGGGGCAGCCCGGACCGAGTTTTCGGTTTATCTTACCAAAGTAAAAAAGTAACGATTTAGGCCAAAATTGTAGTAATCAGAGTTATTCACTTCACTTTTGGTAAATGGAGAACAACTTCCTCACGTATCTGGATTAATCTAAAGATTTCACGCATGCAATCACGAGAAATGTTTTCTGAGAAAGGGAAAAGTACAGTTTCAGCTTTGGGCACACGAGATTCTGTACGTTCGTTTTGAAGGGCGAGAAAAAGGCTCGTGGCAAAATTGCGAAATATATTTGGAGGATTTGCGATTTTGCGAATCTGCAAAATGCGAGATGTCCAAATAATTGTAATAAATCGAGTGTCAGAATGTGAGGTGAATTTTAATCCGCTTTATCTCGAATGAATGGACATTCCGATCAATTTGGATTGACCAACTGAAGCTCACTGAAGGCTAGCAAGTACTATTTTCAGTTTAGTGAAACGTACAAGAAGGATGAAGAATTTAATCAAATTAGAATGGCAGTCATAAAAGCTAAGTGGCACTGTGTGGTATTTCAAAGAGCCGATTTCAAACATATTACAAATAGTTGCTAAAACGAGTACAATAGATAATAAGCCAATTTAGTTTGAGTTTGTTATTGAAACGCTCTGCACCGTCGATGACGACAATTTATGCCATTCTCTGAAAGTCAAGCGCAAATAGTTGGAAAACATTGAACAAGGTTAATGTTACTTCTAATGCTTTCACAATTTCATACATAATAACAATGTGGCCTGGCCAAATTTGATCTCTCACTGTAAAGCTTCGGTACACTACGTTCTTGTGAGCTCACCTTGGTTTTAATTCAAATAATTTACAGATAGCCTAATAGTCTGTATAATGTGTTTCCCCTATTCATGCCCACAGAATTGAAATTCTTTATGGTAATGTTGTCTTCGCGATACGAATTTCATTTCATGACCAAAATTGGAAACTGCCTTGGGTGCGAAATCTCATGGCCATCAACCATCTTCGGGGAAAATTCCAGTGATAATGTAAATGTAATGTAAAAATCATAATTAAGAAATTTTAATTATTGACAACTGTCGTGAGGAACAAAGGAAAATCCTTTCTCGCTTCTCGCGAAATCCTGGGACCAGGATTTTTAATTACGATTTACTTGTATCTCCTTCGCAGTGTCTTCATTCATATGTTCATTATCCTCACATGGATGCACACGATTAAAGCCTGCCCAATGAAAAAATTTCCGCTCAAAATTAAAAAATCCGATTGACGAAGCTTAACTACATAAAACGCGATTAACGGGATGATGACGTCGTCGCAGATATCTAAAGATGAAAATTAATTTCTGGTCTGAAACTCCATTTTGATTGAATGGGAATAGTTTAGAAAATTGCCAACAAATCTATTAAATACTAGGTGAAATATTTGGACTATCATTGAAATCGAAGTTTCATCTGTTTGAACCGAGCCGTATAAATTCATAGGATGATGACCACTGCCATGTCCTAATTTATCGAAATACCTGAAGAACTACTTCCATTGTTTTGTAATGTATCCAAATTCCTTTTGAAATGTAGGATATATGGTGACCTATTTAAAATCTGATCGCCACAATTTTACGCGGCCATTTTAGTGCGATGTAGATAATGGTCATTTTACTGGATGTTTTGGCAGGATGTCAGGATTTAATTATGGCAATGAAATTGATTCGAATCCAGCCATTGCAATAAACTAGCAAAGCTTTAAGTGTCGCTAGCTGATTACTGATATTATTACTGTCTAGAAATCAAAGAGAGATCAGCCCTCGGCCGTTCAACTCCGGACGCGTAGTAATGTCGTATAAATCATCCACAGAAGGGATCCCTCGCCTCGCTTCTCACTTTTTTACCGTTGCATTTAGAGCAGCCCATAAATACATAAAACGGCAATGGCAATAATAGCCCGATTATATGATTCATCCGACGCTCATAAAACAGCACGAAGAATGCCGTAATTTATATCTTTTATTTATTAAAGTGCGAGACTTGACAAATCTCAGCCAGAACTAGAAGAGATGAGATGGGATCTCGCCCATTCGTCTTCTTGGCTTTTTTCTAGATCAAAATCCTGCTCTGTTGTTCTTGACTCAGAGAAACATGACGTACAACCAAGATGTCGTGCTCCACTTGTTTGAATGGAGGTATGTCAAAAATGCTGGCCCAATTGGCAAAAATGGTGTTCGACTGTAACAATGACAAGGAAAAATGAGTTAATGTCTACGCGTTTGATTTCTTGTTGCTTTCTCCGTTGCAGAGAAAGGAAAAGTACTTCCCAATGGATTGATTTTTAGCCAATTCAGTCCCACTGCAACTTCGTATGTGGAACACAAGAGAAGGCACGATTTATTTCGCTTGGGTAACGCACCGGAAGCTGCAGTGCGAACAAAGTTTGGTACTTGGATTCGAAAAGCCATAATTTTAGGATCTGAAGAGAGTGCTTCCCGAACTTCCCATTGAAAACTCCTCCCGAGCCGTAATTTTTGTTCAACAATTTTAAAGGCTTGATTATTGTTTTCCTATTAAAATAATTTATGCCGGAAACAGACCATTTGGCACCGAATCGAAGTGAAAGTACTGGCAATGGTAATGCAGTAATTAGGCCTTTATCTGCTGCTGGGTAATTTGTAAGATTTTATTAATTGCATGGTTCCAAATCGAGCAGGGGCAAGGCGAGAATTCTGGAGACGTTCCATGTTTTACATTCATAAATCTCGGCGCAAACCCAAGTTGAAGAACATACGCAATGCCGGTTGAGTTGAGAAGAAACTTGGCAATTACAAATCTCTTTCAATGGATAACTCAATAAGTTTTGAGCGCAGATTACTCTGGAAAGTCGGCTTACCTCCTTGCACGTGACAGTGCAGCGTGAGTGAGGACCCTTCCGTGTAGGGACCCACGAATAAATTTCTTTCAGCTCCTGATTCATCCACAATCATCGGCTCCTTTGGAGGAACTGCAATTATATAATTAAAAAGAACCATAAAAATCAATACGATTTCATTAAAATCTGATGATTGCATTTTAAAGCCTTAATGTTAATTGCTTTTCACTCGCACAACCCTTTTCTTTTGTTCGGAGCGTGCTCTTGGCATTGTGGTTCATCTTCGCTTTCTCTTCGTTTCCCTTCATTCAAATGAAATAATGTAGTGCGTCAAAGAATTCATGCTTGTTTCAAATTTCAAATCTCATTTAGCAAGAGACGGGGAGAAGAAGAGCGAAACGGATCGTGAAACCTTGTTAAGAAAAATTTCCCAAATTGATTTACACGTTCACTGCCTTGTGTACACGCACTTCGCAATATTTTGAACGCTTGAATACATAAAAATTGTTATGAAATTAATTGCACTTTTGTAGCCAAATTTAATTTCACATTCTAAGAAATTCGACCGCTCCACAATGCGGACTCTATATAATAATATTATCATCACAAAGCACATGCACATGCACGCATGCATGAAACATGCACTCGTGCGCACGAGGAGTAGGAGTAACAGATTCTGAAAAAGTAATCATAAAATCTGAAATTTAATTAAGAGAAACAGAAAGTACACAAAGCATGAGAGTTGCTATTTAGTTTCAGTTTCTCTTTCTCCAGTTCCCGGAACTTTTTCCAGGAAATGTTTATATTTCTGTCCAGGGTCATAAACACATAACATTTTTACCTAATGTGCTTATTCATTATTGATAAAGCATGCACGAGTGCGATGGTGTTTTCTTAGTGTGCGAAGCAGGCCAAATTGAGTTTATGATATTCATACCATCGTGCGCGTGCCCATGCCCATTCCTACAGGCACGCACGGTCCGAGCCTGGATGGAGGTCAAAGTGTACATTTGCGCCAGGCAGTAATTGTTAATGTAGAAAGTAGTAATTGACGATGATAATTTTACTATTACAGAGTCCATTAGCAGTTAAGAATGTTCAGAAAAGTTTTCAGCTAAAAGGAGTCCAAACAATTGTAATAATTTTATTTTTCACTTTTCTCATTCACATTCTGCTTGCCCTCGTTTGAATGGACATGTATGAAAGCGGTGTTAAATTATGTATAAATTGGACAGTTTGGAGTGTTAAATGTGCCTTCTCTCTTTCGCATCCACCAAGACAATGCAGGGTGCATGGCCTGGCTGTGGTGTGTCTGTATGCATGCGTACACATAATTGCAAGAAAGTGAAGAAAGGAGGCTCGCATTCATGGGCATAGCATTTCGCACTTCGTACTGCCGTTTAACTACTGCAAAGTTCAAGACAAAAGTGGAGCCATGGACCTGGAACAGTACCCATTGACTTCTTTAATTATGTTATCTATCTTTTCAGAAGAAGAAGCAGCAGCAGCAGCGCAAGAAGTTCCTTGAATAGGCACTGCGACCCATAAAGTTCATTCTCAAGCAAAAAATCCGAAAAGTCTTCCACTTTCCCTTCGTTTCATGATATTTTAACTATTAGAGCTTCACAGTAGAGCGTCCAGTAAAAGAAAGGAGGAGAGAAGCCCAGGAACCCAAGCCAAGTAATTCGTTCAAGTAAAATTGAAAGTGTATAAGTGCAAAAACTCCAGACTCCAAGATTTTTCATTTAATTTTCATCTGCTCAACTTCTTGGCCAACTTCTCCTCTGCTCATGAGTTGAGTGTGTGTGCTAACACGAAAACTTTAGCCCTAACAACGATTCGGATCTATACTCATCGAAAACTTTGTCGCGGCCGAGCCGAGAGCGCCGGAGACTCAGTAATGCTAAAATAGTTGGACCAATTCATGAATTTACTTTCTCTTTGCAAAAAGTTAATGGGTGTAATGGTAAGTGGCCAAGTTGGCCAACCAGGCCCACCCAGACCTCCCTCTCTAATGTGAGCGAAAGCAGGAGCAGAGTGGCCAACTAATCGACCCAATACCATTTTCTTGAAAGCACCGCATTTGTGCCGACTCTGATCCAACCTCGCATAAGGTATGGACTTTCTTCGATTGAGAAGTACAGGATATTTGAATTGAACCTCGCTTCAAAGGCTTCATCGAAGCTGGTGCACTGATGGAAATACATGAACCCGTTGCAGCTTTACATTGCGATTGTTTCTACTTCTGCTAAGCGCCAACGCAATTCATTTGGGAAGACGAAGGCTAGCTGGCTGCTGGAAATAAATTCAGTCTTAATGGCACCACACTTTACTAAAAGAAAGGACCTTTCTCCAGCCCAGACTGCCTTGCGATGTAGGAAAGCATTTAATGTGAAGGAAACAAAGTTGTGCTGTAAATGTGGTTACTTCGGGTATTAAGACGAAGTCGAGACGTACTCCTAATCTTTCGAGGATCGAATTTGATTAGCAGATGTATTCTGATACACTTTGGACCAGGCCTGGCGCTGGGTAGCAGCTCACAGCTTCAGTATGCCGTGCGATGGATGTGACAATAAAATGAAGTCCGGATTTGCACGCATGCGGGCGCCAAATGAGTAGATTGCGAGCAAACAGTTTCAGTCTGCGGCGAAGAGATTAATTTTGTTCGCGCATCGAATCTTGTTTCGTGAACCAACCCGTATAATTCTATTTCTGTTAATTGCCATACATTTAGTTTAATTGGAACGCGCCAAACGAGCAAGAAAATGTCTTCACCAACATTTTGTACAGACATAGGCCTCAAAAGCGCTTTTGTCTTCACCAATTCATTGTATTGTGCTGGTTGCAATTAAATACCGTTGAAAACATTAAAAGTCTCACATTTTTAGGACTAAATCTCCAGCGGCCGAATGAAAGCCTTAACATGCGTAATCGCGTCATCGTCGACTCGAGTTTATCTCATCTCCTGGCTCACATTTTCGCAGTAATAACGCATAAAACCAAATTCACCTCCACGCACCCGCATCCACACTGCCCGCGCGAGTGTAAAGCAATCGACCTTATATGCCCTTATTAACATTCAGTGAGCGCGTGTCACATGTCATGAAATTATTATTACATGGTGATTACCGTAAAAATTAACAGCGTCGTCACTTTGTCATTTTGCCGTCGCAACTGCCTTGGTGCGAGTTCGGGTCAGACATGAAAACAGAAACAATGCACGGGCACGCGGCACGCACAATCTACAAGCAAAGTAATGAGGGAGTAATGCGAGTGTGAGTGAACTTTGCGGTGAAATGCCACGTGCGTACATACAGCGCAAAGCCAAAGACTAAAGACAGTACCATTTCGTGGTGGTTAACCTACGGTTAACGCAAACCCTTATGAGACTGGCCATGAAACAGCAAAGGTTTTGACTGACATGACGGGAAATGAAATGAGCTCGCACGACACTGCATTGTGTCAAAGCGAAATTTTTGTCCATCTTGTCGCAGTTAATATTCAAATTAAGTGCGCATGATAGCAGGGCTCGCGTTCCTCGTTGTATTCTCGTGTGCGTAAACATAAAGATAAGCCAATATGAAATTGCTTGTGCAGCGCTTCTTCATTCGCGGACGGCGAATTGTTGTCTTCTTAAGCTTAAACAATACGCATTGAAATTTTCAAGATTTCTGTTCGCAGTTTAGTCTAGTTGGCATATGCCAACGAGAACTAGTCAACACGATCTATGAACATGATCATTACAGTTTATTTCCGAGAAGATAACAAGAAACTATTCTAAATAATACGCTAAGCCTTTACATAGCACATGGAACAAGAGCGTAAAGTAAATCCGTACACATTTTCTCCGCGATTTTCTTGGATACGAGGAATGTAATCAATACATCACTCTGGCTGTGGTTTGGCTTTGGCTTTAGATTCTGAGCTCGAAGCACAGGCAGGATATAGATTTCGAATCTATACAATGCAAAACAGGCATTTTGTAACTTCATACTCGCGTAAGGCGTGTTTTGCATACATGCATAGTAATAATCATCATAATATTTTCTTCCGAAACATTGACTCCTGAACATTAACAATAAAATAACTTCTTCCCCGAACATGGAACATGGGCCCATGAATTGTGTGCACACGAGCTCATTTTAAGCGTGAAAAATTTCTTTTTAAGCTAGTTAACTCCGCACACAAACTGAACATATGCACAATGTTTGGCTTTACTTTAACTTTTCAACTCTGTTTTCACTTTGGTGCTCTACCCATTCCAACTTGTTCCTGCTCCAGACTCGTTCTCGAATCCAACTTAAACATTACACAAGCACTGATTTAAAAGTTTCTTTTTCTCTGTGGTTTTAGTTCTTTGAATTTGATGGATTACTGTAGATAAATGTTGCATGAGTAAAATGATTGAACGGTTTCCTCTCCTGTGCTGCTGTGCTAGTGCTGGGTCGGTCTTAATCCAGTAGCGGCGCCGCGCCAACGCTCAGCATTCAGCACCCGCTTGGCCATGTAACAACTCACTCAATTTAGTGCGGACGTTGACGAAGGTCTCCAGTGGATACTGTTCCAATACTGCACTGCAAGGAATGGACAGCCCGGCCGTGTGTACTGAACTGGGTAATGGACAATACGGGGAAATGAATATTAACGAGTACCACAACCAAAAGTAGTAACAAACCAATACGTATTCTTCTCGATTTTCCTCGTGATTTACACGTTCTTGGTTACTAACTATGTAGCAGGCTGATGACTGGCTAACACATCGTATTTCTTATTTCCAAGTTTAATCCTAGTACTGCCTATTTGCATACTTTTATTCTCTGTTGGTAACAGCTTTTCTCCCTCGCTTACACGCAAATCCATCCAACTTTTAGCAAGCGGCTACCGTCACCGACACCTTTCACTCACTGCCTTAATAAAAATATTACATTTGCATGCTTCGGTGGGCGCGTAAAGGAAGTCGTCGAGTTCATAAAGGAACCGTGCCTGAATGGAGAACAGAACAGACAGACAGGCAGGGGGAAAGAAAAGGTGTCAAGTTTCATAAATACCAAATTTAGGCATTTATGATGATGTAGTATAAATGATGAGAAGTCATAACCTATCAACAAGTCAATTTTCCCTTCCACCGGACAACACATGCTCAAAGTTCTTTGAACGCGCAGGAAATGATGGAGAGCGCGAGTCTGGAATCAGCAGGTGTATACGTAAATTAAGATTTATGGATTTCCAAGCGTGGCATTTGAACTTGCATTGATTTATAATTCTTAATACAGCACGTTAACTCGAGTCTCGAGTGACAGCACCGCCACCGTCAGTGGTTCGGCATGAAGTGCGACGTGCCTTTGACATTTCCCGGGATTTCCTTCCCGTTGCACTTCAGAATACCTTTGTACAACAATATCGGTAATAAATCATTCATTATCGGGCTTCTCTGGAACCCTTTGCTCGATCATCATTGGAATTTGGCTTCCGCCTAAGCTGCAATCAAATTCCGAGTATTCAATTTTACTAATCCGAATTCCAACTAAATCATACTGTCACAGTTCCAGGAACTGTCGCACAAATCTCTTCTAATTCTTGTTCACAACATGCGACTATAACCCGAATAATATGCACTAAAATGTGTGAAGTCAAGCTCAAATTCTCGATATTACATCAAGTGAAACTGTGGAATGATGAACGTAATTATAATTTACAATCCTTCTTTCGCTCACGCATTTAAATGCGTATGAAAGTGGAACATGTATTGGTAAGAGCGGCCAAAACAATGGAGTACAAAAAGCTTGGGTACCCGGGCCAAGAATGGCAAGACATAACTTGATTTAATTCGGAAGTTCACATTAAAAATTGTAAGTTTTCGTAAGGAATCAGCCCAGATTATTACTTATAAGACTCGCCTCAGTTTTGTTTTCTCGAGTTTCACCGCCATAATTATAAATCAAATATCCAACTTTCGTACTATTTAATACGACAATTCGGTATTTATTCGTAGACAATTAATTTTAAAACCTTTTATGGTGTCAGGATTAATTAATTCGCTAAAGATTTCAGAATCTGTGCGATAATACCATTGCGATTTGACCGCGGATTCCGGGAAGATTCACTGCGATTTCCTGAAATTTTTAAAAGGTGGGCACTTAATGCTCCCGGTTTCAACAAAGTAGTTGTGCAACTCACTTCCGTTGTCGAACCCTATCGGGTGCCTTCTTCAATATTTTAGGCAATGACTTCTTAAATTCAGCAGTAGTCACATTCAGCTTAGTTGTGGGATTTCCATTTAATCCTCCCATGGCAAAAAAAGAAGCAAATGTTAAAGATTTCATGCGCGATTTCGACCAATTTTTGCATGTAATCAAGGGAAGTAACAAATTACCAAGTAATGCTTCACAGATATTCACGTACTGGATGTGAAGGACTGTGCGGGTGATATTGTTGTTCACACTCCAGTGTCTTACCAACTGTGTTAGTTCCTGATTGTTGTCGATGTCTTAATCTAGGATTTGGTTTTTGTGAATGCTTTCTGAGGTCACGGGTTCCAAATCTTCTGCGTGCTGGGATTCACACTGAAAGGCACTGCTTTCAAATGGGTTGAAATTGTCAGAGTCACCGGTAGTTTCATCCGACGAATGAAGCAATAATTTATTTTCTGAAAGCTTGATTTATAAACAGTCCTTGTGGACTTTAAAAGAATCGACGACACTTTTTTTTCGAATATGTCCGCGTCTCGACCTCTGACTAAGGAGAAAACTTGGATGGCACGTACTTTCCATGCCACAGCACTAACGCAACTGGGCAGCAATATGATTGTGTGATTCAATTCGATGAACCAAATGCATGTTCAATGGGGATTGTGTATTGTTTTTATCACGTGAGTACTTACGGTTCGAGTTCAAGCGATTTCGCTGCGAGTGCGATGCGAATTACGGGCGAGCACGCTACCTCTCCTTGAGGTCGCACTGTTATCGCACAGATTTCGTCGCGTACCAGAGCCACTGCCAGATGACCCGAATAATTAGCGACATTTAGCCTGGCGATTTAAGGCGAGCTGTCAACGAACATCGTAAGTAAAATTGTCGCTGCAAAATCGCTAATAAGTCCCTGCGAAATTCGGTACGAGTTTGCAGGTATTCTCGCAGCAATAGACCATCGCTCAAAATTCGCTGCAGTCGCTGCGATTTAGAACAACGATTTATATCGAATTGCCCATCGAGAAGACCTACATTTTTAGGTTGCGACTTATTTTTGTAATATTAGGGAATTATTAAGAAGATTATGCCATATTACAATATTCAATGGAGCATCAAGGAACTCTTCCGCAAACAAGCTTCATATTTACGTATGACTTTGTGACAAAATTGGATTTCAAAATTCGATTAGCCCTGAACAAGTGGCAAGCCTATATAAGCTCTGATATCTAACTCAAGGAGACACTTTTATTGACCTCCAAATCCTCATCACCGCAGCACAGCACAGCCCTTCATTCATACGTCATGTTACGCTACTATGTGACGGATTGACAAGAAAATCTTCCTATAAGAAACTTTCAAGCTCTCGAAAGATTAAGTACACTTATGATGCGATTAGAGCGTCTTCTTTCAACATATGCGGTCCGACTGCAACCTGTCCATAAGCACGCAGCGCAGCCAGCAGCATTTAACAGCTGCCGCCGTGGAATTTTTATTTAAATACTTGGCGAACTAGATGACTCAATTCTTGGCAAGGTCCTCCTTGGTGGTGGTCGATATTTGGGCTAAGTGTGCTCCAAGCTGTTGAATTTGCACTGTATTAAACAAGTACATCAAATCTGACCTAATTTCTGCGCAGTTGAAGTTGAACTTCGGCCTCTTGGCTTGTTCTCCGCAAAAGTTTTTTACACCAGGGAACGAGCATATTTTATGCACACCAACACGACCAACTTGGAAAAGAAAGCCGACATAATTAGATTTCTAACATGCTGGGCTGGCGCTGTGCTGCTCTGTGCTGCCATTGCTGCAATGCACTAGCAGTATCTTAGCATCTCGTTGTTTCTTACTGCTGATGGTGTGCTACTTATTAGACATGTTAGGACTTAACTATTTTTCTTCGTCACCTGTCAACTCTAAATTTGAAGCTTATAAAACGAGGCACGGACATTACCGAGCACCAGGCGCATTCTTTGCGTGTCCCTGCCTTCAGCTTCTGAATGCCTCATCTTTTGCCTGCGTGCAGAGTATTTCCTGCACTATTTTCGCAAGAAGCTCACCAAGGATTTCACCAGCCAGCCGGCCAAAGGAAGAAAATATTCCGTCAGATGCATTACGAATCATTATTACCCCGCCTTCGTGGGGTAGCGAGGAGGTGTTGGGTGTTGCACCCGGATTTTCTTTTTCTTTATGATATGCTCATCATGTCCGGCGTAATACATTGGGAGTTTCTTTTCCACTTTTCCTCCGAGTATACACAACAAGGCAAGGCTGACGACAAGTAAAGGAAATATTGGAGAAAGTACTTCAAAATATCCACACGTATTTGCTGTGCGATTTTTGGAGAATACACCACGACAGCAAAAATATGTATTCATGTTCGCCACTCGCCAACACGTTTCTTCAAGGAATATTAAGCTGCCTCATTTTTGCGTCCGGTTTCGCACCGTGTTTGTTTGTCACACTTCCAGGATGAAATTTAGAATTACATCACATCACCAGTCTTTCATCTTTCAAAATAAGGACTACGAAATACGCTAACACGTTCACGCTCAGAGATGCACATGGTTAAGAGCGGCACATTCATTGGCTTCTGGCGTTGGCTTCTTACTTGGTCGGATTTAAAGGGACTGGGTCCATTGTATAATCACAACAATAACCTTAATGTTCTAATAACAAGGACGTAGAAAGTGAGCAGCCAATACCAAAATACAACCCGAAGTTGAAGTGCATTAACAGCCATTGCGAGTTCACTGCAGACGAGCAACTTTGTTGGTGAATCAAGTCACGAACTTTGTGTCACTTTTGTAAAATGTTTTCCCAAGTAAAAAACGAACGAGAGAGAAATGTATTGAACTTTATGAACAATAGGTTTTCACTTTCCTCTTTCATCTCGCGTACCTCGAGCCTCAAAGTGCATCTCGCATCTGCTCTGCACGTCAACCAGTCGCCTAAGAGCTGTGTGGGAGTACACGCGCGGCTTAGGAGAAAGAGTTGACTAATGGTTCATGTTTGAAAATTTGTGAAACGTAAAGATTCCCTGCTCATTGTTGCTTTAATATTAATACGAAATACGAATACCATTACCAAGCTGCGGCCGCACGGTGCAAGCATGCATCCTCAGGCTGGGAATGATTTCCGTGTCAGATGTTCTTGTTCTCAAAACATTTCCATTGCCATTACATTATCACAGTTACTACTATTACGGGAGACAGAGATTTATAATATGGCGCGGCCTTCATAAATATCCTAGATTTGAATTTCAATCATGTCCTTTCTACTTTGCCGATTCGATGTCTCTTCTGCTCGATGACGATCGTTTATTGGGTCGAAATGTGTATGAAGACTTAAATGCCAGAACAAGAGTATTAGAAAAAATGTAAATATTCTTACAAGGGAAGGCCTGGACATCAAATTAGAGTAATGCTCATTTGACCTTTTCTTGGCGGCAGGAAGAGGCCCTTCTGATTTGGGAAGTTTGTGATAAGAGCTAGACAGTTAGATTGTGAAACGCGATGGCACAACATTTAGAAAGATATGCCGCCTTTGTGAATGGGATGTGGAAATGGAGAAATCTTATGATTATATATTTTGCAGGTGGTGGGACATGGGAAGTACTCGGAAACGTGAAACACGTGTCGTGTCGTCCAAGAGATGTGTCACGGGCTGTGGCAGTCGACATGAAATAAAAGTGCGTGAATCCACTAGCTACAACATAGTCCGTGGCATAATACAGACGCAACGACTGCTCACACACGACAAAATCATCCGAGTCAATTTGGCTTGATTACTTCCAGAATATCAGTTAGCTAGATGCCACTCAGTATCAAGTTATTATCCGGGCACCATCCTTTTATTATGCTCATTTTTATATTTCTTGTAATGGAAAGTGCGCGAGGAGGCGCAGAAGAGGAGACCTGTCCTTCATTTATTGTGAGTGTCTTTATAATAATTTTTGACACCAGCCCAGAAGACAGCAGTAAAAAGTTGAGAACTTGAAACCTCTCATTTCGGAATTATGTGCAAGTTTACTTTTACTTTACAAAGTGCTAATAATACGAGCAGTATCTGCAAGAAGTTGGCTCCGACTCAGACTTCTTCTGTGATTGTCTCCGGCTGCCACTCTGACTAACTACTTTGCACCAGTTCGTTTGCATTCGCGCACCGACATTTGCACTCGCACTAATAAAAGGAACCGGAGCCAGAGTGGAAGTGTAACCTGGATAAGTCGAGGTGGTGGTGTCATAATATATGGCTGTTTGAGAAGAAAGGTAGCCAGACTTATACTTTGTGTTCTTATAATAAAATATGGCACCGACACTAAATTTTATTTACTCACATTCTCACATTCTGCTCGCAACGGCATAGGCAAAAGCAAAAGCACAGCCAAAGTCAATTCGAGAGTGGAGTCGCGTCGAGGAAGTAGACGAACTCGAGAGCAAGGAAACCGTACGAATGAATATCTTTAGTTAAATTGAACTCACTTCTCGAGCGAGGAGCGAGTCTGTCTGCTTTTTAAAGAAAGGAGAAAATTTTCAACATTAATCAAAGTAGTTTGTTAGTTAATAAAATAAATTACAACACTTTATACGATTGTGAATGCAGCCAAGCCGGGCATTGTACAAATGCTTTTGACGCTGATGCATTGATTCACGTAATTTTAACGCGCAGCCTGTGCAATACAAAACTGCTGCAAGCATTTGCCAGTATTTAATTGTACGACTCATTGTCCTGGATTGCGCAACATTCGTACAAACTCGAAACGACAATGGGAAAACGCAGTACAGTGCATTCGAAAATGTCAATGTAGGCTTTCCAACTTTAATCAAGTCGAAAACTCAAGTGGATAAATTATGATTAGCATTTTGCAATGGACTTGTGACACGTCAGACAGTTCGGCCACCATAAATTGTGTGAAGATGTTATCACTGATTCACGTCCAGCCGGGCTATAGTTCGTGATCCCGCTCGCAGTGAAATGCTCGTGGATCCTTCTAAATAAAATTTATGTTCTCATGTCAGATTACGAGCCAGATGAAGACGCAGGTCCTTCGCGCTTTCGCACTCGCCTTCGGGAAGCGGCATTTTGGTTCCATTTTTAATTCAATTCATTTCAGAACACAAAGTTCAAAATAAAGAAAGTCAAGAATGAAGACTCCTTACTAAGAAGATGCGATGCAATGCGACAAACAATCCGCAGTGCCTTAAATCTGTTCTAAACAATATTATATTATATTTAAGAATTACAGGGAGTTTATATATGACAGCCAGCATTTGACTCTCATCCATCCCAACGCCATCGTAATTTCAAATGTGACGAAAGGTCGTTGCTGCACGTCAGTTTCTCATTTCAGTAATGAAGCAGCTCGTTCTCAACTTATCCGGTGTCACATGAAACAAAGCCCAAGCACACACATGTGACATGTCGCACCCTCTCCTCACCAACATATTTTGGCGTTTTTGCTTTCTCTGCAGCGGCAATAAGACATGCACACTTTCGCTGATATTAGGGCAATTCTCTATCGTGCCATGTGTTTGTTCATCTTTCTTGATCATCTTGTCATGTATCCCCCGTATGCTCGAGTACGCATCAGTGTCTCTTGGGAACCATGCTGCTTATGCTTTGACGCAATATATTGAGTCCCACATGATGTCTCCCAAAGACGACGAGGCAGACGAAGCGACGCACGAGTGCGAGTGTGAGCCGTGAGTTTTGTTATCATTCATGCAGCAGCAGCAACGTCTGCCCGAGCAAGCCTCTTGAGTTGAGCTCCGGTTCAGTTTCCGCAGTGAAAATCTAATATTTTCATTTACGCATTAAGCATCATAGCGTACGGTCACCAGTTTAAAGCTGCATCCAATTTATGTGAGTGAACATATGCGCTGCCGCTGCCGAGAAACAAGTTTGACGAAATTGGAGCCATAACTTGAGGCATACAAATTATGGTGTTGTTCTCCCGTCTGCCCATTCGACGCAGTAATAGTAATAATATCATATGCTGTGCAGGGAAAGAAATGGAGACGAAAAACCAAAGACTTAGACTGCTCGTCTGGCCTGAGAGAATAACTCGAAACGAAATTGAGTAAAAATAGAGGAAATGGATTCACGTTCAGAGAGAGAAAAGAAGGAAATCTTCGACATGCGAGATGCGAAATGTGAGTCGAGTCGAAGGATGGAACCGGACGTAAAAACTAACCGGGCAGTCATTTAAACTTTAGTGCTTGACTGCAGGGAGCAAGCCAGCAATCCTTCCACTTACTTAAATTTTTATATTATACTCTCCCATCAGGCCAGACTGCACTGCAAAACTGGAATATCCGGGCCGGGTTCTTCTGGTTAATGCGAGCATGTACGTCATGGTGAGTCTAACTTGTTGCTTTTTACTCTCCGTTCGCTTGGGCACAGACCATAAAATTTTCTAATGGTCTATTGTAACTCGGGAGCCCGTTAATGAAATCGAGCGCTGTTTGCAGTAGTTTATGAGCAGGTTCAGTTTATTTCCGGCTGCATTGTATTTATTTTGTAAACTACTGTCTAGTCGGAAAGCAAAGCAAGACAAGAACAGGCTCAGTCCAAACATTATTGAACTTTGGACAACACCATCAAATAACAAAGCTTATTTAATGCCACCAGGACCGTGTTTCGTCTTCTTACACTTGTAACAAACATCACGCCCTGCTCGACAATAGAACGATTCTGGAACCTTTTGATGCTTCAAGATGAATCTTTCCGTAATATCCGGAAGGCATGAGCAAGATGAAGGAAGCAGTCAACATAACACAAGCCCTTCTTATTACGCGGGTTCGTATTTCCATTCGAAATTATTTATGCTCCAAGACAAGACAAGGCGAAATATTTTATACTGTATTTATTACTACACAGAATCCATTCTTCAGTTAGGTATCAGCTCCTGACGCATGAATGCGTAGAGGATTTCCGCCTTCGTGTCAGCAGGAATCCAAAACATGCTGCCCACGCTTTCGCACGAGAGCACGCACCGAAGTGATAAATAAATGACACCAGGGCTTTCTCGTGCCTGCCTTGCATAAACAAGAGAAGAAAGTGGTAGCTTACGCCTTGGTCAATGTCAGATTAAAAACGGTCATCGAGCAAAATGAGGTTGGTCAATGAACTCGAAATCCTTCTGAGATGCTTAGGCGATTGTGAACTCAATTTGTTCAAAATGTGTCAAGAAGGCAGTGGCCAAGGAAGAATAACACGGTTGACGATGAGCTGTTTGACCGAAAAAAAAGTTGCGCATAAGGCATAAGCCGAGTACATGAACTGGAGCATCATGTCCGATGTCCGGTCGAGCAAGGAGCAGGGGAATAAAATAGGACGCAGAGGCGAGAACGTGAAAATGCCATGTGATGCTGAGTTTAAACAAAACGAGCAGCAGGAGAAGCGAAGAAACACGCGAGAAATGCGTAAAGGAAGTCATCGTTGTGTTTCCTGCAATAACGCAACGTGACATTTTTCAGATCAGCGACAATTCAAGCAAACGGACAAGACGAAACGAGGACGCGAAGCTAAGGCTGAACAAAACAGGATGAGATAAGGTTGGGAGATCAACTGTACAATGCTACATGGAGAAAGCCATTATTAAGGTGTTTTGTCTTACTCTCACTGGCTCTCAGTGAAAGATGCATTATCTTCTGTTTGGGTCTTTCAAAAGTTTTCCTTTTGTTGCGAGTTGAGATGAAGCGAAAACCCTACGGGCTTCAAAGATCACAATTCGGGTGTTCACTGCTCATAGATGGGAGGGACAGGTGAACTATCGGACTGGCAGAATTAATTACACTATCAGTTGGAAGGCAAACTTTCGTACTGATAAAGCGCAAAAGAATTTCTTCAGGCAAATTCCTATTTTTCATTGTTTCCCATGCAAATGTCACACGCACCAAACACTCCTATTTGCCTTGGAGCCAAATTCGCACTTAAGGAGACTGCGCGTCGTTTGAAAATGTCAATCTTCTGTCGAGGAATTTGAAGTCTTGTGGAATTAGAAGCTGCACTTGTTTAATACGGGTCTTAACAAATTCCTGCCTGCACAAAAGCGGATTCAAAGGCTGCAAGTTGACAAGACCAAGTTGGAGCTCAAAGGTTGCAATCTCATTATACTAGCAATGCGTTGCAAGTAAATGTATTGCCTGGCAGTAAGGAAGTCCAGAGATCAAAGGCTGCGCCGTGTGCGTAGAGTTGCAACTCGAGTCACAATTCTGGCCGAAAATAATGCACAAAGTCAACCTTACTAGATTCTGCTCAAAGACAC
Organism: Mesaphorura yosii; assembly: GCA_009869945.1. Classification (NCBI taxonomy): domain Eukaryota; kingdom Metazoa; phylum Arthropoda; class Collembola; order Poduromorpha; family Tullbergiidae; genus Mesaphorura; species Mesaphorura yosii. The sequence continues at coordinate 88,337 of WIXG01000243.1, read as the reverse complement.
GGTAAAAATTCTGCGGGTGCGCACTTGGGAAGAATTTCATACACTATTCATAGTTCATGGTTAACTGCCTGCATGACAGGCGTATACTTGTATCATGTCATTATAATAATGATGATAAAAACATCAAAGGAAGGTTCAATCATCAAAATTCAAATTGGAATCTTTTGTGTTCTCCGAGAAATACGAGGCTTGAATTCAAAATGCCGGGCGTTTGACTTTCACCCTCAGGGTAAGGGCAAGGGTGAAGCAAGGGGTAAGGTACACCTAATAAATTCCATTAACAACCCGAGAATTCGTGAATGTATTTCATTCGCCACTTGACTGATTTGACCTTATAGGACTTCCTGACTCCTTTTCCTCGTTGCTCTATTCAGGATCATTTCAATTAAAGGGAACTGCGTCAGTTTCCGTAAGAAGAACCAAATGGGACGAACAGGAAGAAATTTGAGACATGCAAACTCGAGGAGATGAGCGCCGTGTCAGATGCAAAAAACGGAATGGCACATTGATTCAAAGTGAAAGCGGAGTAGAGCAGTAGAGTGAAAGGCAGAAAGAAAGAAAGAAAGCAGACAGGACATTATTACACGACAACATGTAAGGGCATTCACATCCTTTGCGTACTTTGTATGTTTGTCGTGATGTGTGTTGGTGAGTGAAGTGAAAGAACTTCTCTTGCACTCCGTGCTTTCTCCACTTTCGCTTCGCGTACTTGCGCTGCCTTCTGATGATGAAAGCACGAGAGAAAAGAAGAGGATGCCCTTCTCGTTCACAATAAGTACTCTCGGCTTGCTTCCAGTGCGAAGGATGAGAATAGCAGCAACTTCTTTTTTACGTTTTGCTGTGCAAAGATAACTGGAGAGAAGTGAAAAAGGAAGATCGATACAGAAGAAATTGCCAAGTTCCCTTTTGCTTTCTTTCACTTTTTTCCTTTTGGGCTTCGTGCAGTAAAATACACACATGTATTATGTATGCAGCAGGCAGCGAAACTTGTCCGGCAAACGAGATCGTACGCATTCTCGTCGTAGTATGCGAGCGAGAACCCACCCGCATCGACATCAGAAAGTAAAAGATTAGGGATGGATGCAATTCAGAGATCCATTCACCAGTTGAAACCAGCAGGCCAGGATGGATGCAATGGGTAAATGTTGGAGCACAATGCCAAAAACATGTCAAACTTAATTTGTTGAAATGCATGATTTTATGTTGATAAGCAATTTCCTTGAGCGCATTTGCATTTCTTTTCGCAACGATTTTTATGCATCTGTCTCGATCGCTTGTGTATTCGTATAGCGAACTGAATAAGTTTTGCTGTGCTCGCTCTGCTTGGATAAATTCTTTGAGTTCAGAGGAAGAAGGGACACGCTAGGAATTGAGTCCGGCTTTGAGTGCGTAGTGCGATTAGTCGCAATGCATGCCACGCTTTCATCCAATTCATTTGATTTAAAATTTTGGGAATGTAGCGTGGCTGGAAGCGTGAATTCAGGAATTCAGTTTGCGCTGAATTGGGACAAGTCACGAGCAGCCAGTACACGTGTTTCGCAAATTTATTCATGGGAAAAGAAAGTAATTCGTGTGTGGGGTGAAAGGCATTCAGATAACAAGGCACTCCACATATTCAAATGCTTCAAACACACTGCCTCGCATGGGTACTTGGGAAGATTGCTTTTCCTTTGCAAAAGTCATCGATTGATCGGAGGTAACTGAAAGCTTTCATCTCATCAAACGCGACAGGACACACGACAAGGGAAACTTTTGCACAGGTTACGCAGTGTGGGACTGGAAATAGCGAGAGCAATTTTCTTAAACTTTGAATTCACTCACCGGTCTCGACTCACGCTTCCCTGCTTGATATTCAGGGAGTTGCTTGCATAATGTACTTTGTTTCTGCAAACTTTCTATCGCCATATCCAGTAGTATGTACTTACAGTAGTGTAGTATGGAATAAAATCTGTCTTTCGTAATTTAATTTATATTAAAATCAAAGATGTGATTTTTCTGAATTCCTGGCTCGGATTCCGATGCGAATTCGGAATTTCACTGCATGATTCGACAAAATGTGGAACTAATGCAAGCCGAATCACAAGAAATCACGTCCAAATTAATCGCCTACAACGGGAAACTGCTCGTTACGTGGTAACGGAAGGATATACTATAATAGCAAGTCACGTCACGGCAGCACACCTGACTTCCGAACAATCTAATTTCAATATGCACAATGCGCGGTACGTGCTTCCGATTTTAAGAGCGCCATTTACTTTTGAATTAAAATTTAATTTTATAGCCCAATTGAGGGACCACCCAAGACTCGGCTGAGCATCCGTGTAGAAATCGGAATTAAACGTCTCAAACGGATGCTCAAGTCGACGTAATGCACTCTCAGTGAATTGGTCGGAGTAGTAACTAGTTCTCAAAGCGGTTGACGGTCGAAGGACGACGGACTTCTGTTTCATGGTTTTATCAAATTATATGAAATTGGTTTTTTCGAAAGCTTCTACACCGACAAGGCTTGATAGAGAAGTCAAAACTCTAAGTGGGCAACGGCCGGTAGTCCCAGCCATATGTGCAAATGTTCCAAAACCAAACCAATTCCATTATGAGTAGTAAATTGGTTTCCTTTTAAAATATTTTGTGCGCACAGGCTCCGCTGAAACATCTGTACGTAATGTAACCACCGCTAGCAATAAGCTACAAGCTCACATTTTACGCACAACTTGAACTTGCTTACTTTCTCTCCTTCCTTTTCTGTCTGTTCCTTCAGCACGCTCACGCTGCGTCATTAATAACATTGCGGTTTGAGAGGAAGCGCGATGATATTTCGACGGGCTGAACAATAATGTCAGGTACATGTTCCACAATTTTCAAATGTAGGTTTGGTATTCATACTTGCGAAAATGTAAAGCGGAATGGGTATGAATATTGATTTGAGAATTGAGACCACGTTTTCCGTGGGAGCACGAGATGCTGTATGCGGCGTCACACAGATGATGGAATTTTGCACGAGCGTGGACGTGAGCGAGAGCAGAAAAGTAAAAACTTGTGAAGGAACCGCGAACGCACACTTCCGTTTCACGAGTCGCGACTCGCTTCGGGAAGTTGACTCTGGAAAAAAGCTGACTCGTGCAACAATACAAATATATTTTTATGATTATTCATTGCTGCAGTGAAATTGCGTAATAGAATCATCCGAAGCCAGAATATTCACGTTTCGATTTACAGAACTGAAGGTTCAAGCAAAAGGACAGCTTTGAAGTTACGATTTTACGGTGTGCTGGCGAAAATTGAATTTGAATTTGCGAAACGCGAATGCTAAATGTAGATAGTGAAAAGATCACCCGCGCATTATAGCAATAATGGCAAAAGCAAGATATGGCATCGGTGATAATAAGAATCTGTGGAGCAGAAACAATGAGCCGGGCAAGACAATAACGCGACAAGCATTGTATTTCGATTCGCACTTGAAACACTAATAATAACAGCCCCGTTCACGACAAAGTCATTCAAAGAGGAACAATAAGACAATGCAAATGCAATATTCAAAAGTTTTCCAACAAAATATGAAAATGTTAAGTAGTAAGTTGCCGTGCCGCGTTCATCTTCCCATCTTGTGTTGATGTTCATCCTTTCATCTTTTCATTATTGCGCTTGCTGCTTTTGCATTTGCATCTGACACGCCGCGCCTCAATAAAAGTTAACTGGGAGCAAGTTTAAGGGAGAAAAGTTTCGGTACTGGAAAATGGCATTAGGAAAACGTACTCGTACGAATTACGACGATACTTGAAGAGTGTAATGGAAAAGAAGTAAGTTAATGGAACGGCAGCAGCAGCGCAGGAAGGCCCGGACGCAATGCATTCCACCTTTCACTCTCGTACACTCGTCTCTTTCACTGGCAAGGCGAATCCCGACTCATGGGTAGACGAAGAAAAGATTTTAACCATTTATATTTTTATTTTGTTGAATGTTCATGTCTGAAATGTGTTTTATCTTTCCTGTGTGCTGCGCCTCGTGCGTTCGAGTGGCCTGCATTTTTTACTTCAACCGCTCGCAGCAACGCTTGGAGCAGCATTGGAAACTTTTCCGCTTTTCTCGTTGCCGTTGCATTGTTTCAAAGATTCCATCAAACCTTTACTATTTACTGCTACGCATAGCACAGAAGTGCGTCCTGTACTTTGCCTACTGTTAAATTGTCTTTGAAAGTGTTTTTGATGGCCTATAAAGTCTTCATTTTACAACTGGTTTAGAGCTTTTTATTTTCCCGTCTGTTTAGGCCATGCTTTTGCTTTCACAGTTACGGCAAAGAGCAGTACAGCACAGCGCAGATGTACTTGGTCTTGTCCAGGAAGTACATTTATCCCATTATCGCGAATTGCGTATTGCCCACGGTTCATTGTACCGTGCCGTGCCGAAGCACATGTGCAGATGCTTGCGCTGTTTTTCAGTGCGTACCCATTGCCTAGCTCCATGCTCCATTCGTTCGATGAATGAGTCTTAAATCTTGCTAATAAAAATTTCACAGTGCTTGCAGATCCCAAATGAACTGCACTCTACATCCAACATATAAGCGCCTGAGCCAAGTCTGATGACGGTGATACCTCTTTCCGATTATGCGTACGAGTAATCTGCTCGTTCACGCATCACGCTTGAGATGAATCCAAATTTCATTAGCTCCTAAGTGTTTTAGTTTGCATAAATGCTTTCGCGAATCGCGCCGATTTCTTTCGCGAGAAGTCAGGAGATGAAAATTCCTTTGTGGATTTTTGCAAGAGTTGGATTTGTTTTCTTGCTTACGAATAGCAATCGCACACGAACTGTCAGACATTCGTTTGTTTCGTCGTTTCGCATGTCAGGCGGGTGCGTCGCCTGGAAAGGTTTGGTCTCACAGGAGCTCATCTTTCTAATCTCCTCATTCAGGACCATACAATGTCAGCCACACCACTGGCAGCATTTTTCTGGTGGACGTTCACAGTTCACAGGTGACACGGCCTTTATTTAGTAATCACATCTCTTTCTTTCTCGCGTGGCACACACATTGTGTCCTCCCGCCACCCGATATTCATTTTTAATGAAGAGTGACATCCTCAGCCAACGCTTTCTCCTTGTACTGCTATTTTATCTTGGCCACAGCTTTGTGATGGCATGAACACCGATCTTAAATAAGCAATGTCATCCATTCTCGTCGTCTTCCCAGATTGGTTGATATCTTTTTCTGGTTGGATGACACGATGACCATTTTAGCATTACCAATGCTGTTGTTGGCTGCTGTTGTGACGTGAAAGAATGGTGCCGAGAGCAAGAATGCAATTTTGTGGTATTTTAATATGGGAAAGTGTGCGTTAATGTTTTCACGCTGCCCAACCCAAACCAAATGGGCTCACATACGCATTCAGCCTGGACTTACGCCCACCTTTCCAGGTCAGGTGAGACCTTTCTGTTAGTTTCGGAGTGAAGGGTTTATTAAGGTTAATGGGCTCATTTAATTTTCGGAAGCCATTCTCTATTGCTATTTTACACTTTTCGCGCAATGCGTTCCAATTTTGAACCGCACGGTGGGAAGGTAAAGTGACGGAAAAAAAGCACGGCAGATTTGACTAAGGCCTTGGGAACTTAAAACGTAAGAATGGAAACAGGCAGGCGCCATTGCAGAGGCGGATATTCTCAGAGGATTTTATTCTCATTTAATGCATTTAAGTAGTTCGCTGGGTTGACGTATAGTAAATTTAGGGTGGTTCGGTCGAGCTATATTGTAAAGATAAAAACGGACCTTAACATAAACTCAAATCTCAATGGAAGATGCTTTCTATCGCACGTGTATCTACGACAGAATCATCCAATATTATAAATATTATGCAGCCTTTGCAGCCGCTGTTAACTTGCACCAAAGAACCGAGTGATATGAAAGGTGCACTAAAGCGATATAAAAATGCAAGTTACGACTCGCGTTTATGTCGCCATTATGCTAAAATAGGAAGCACAGGCAGGAGTTATTCCACATTCCACGGCCGGAGTTCGTTCTTAACATCTTCAATACACCCATGGTCACGGTCAGTCAGTTGAATACACTGACCAGTTGCTCACAAAGGTCTTGCCTTGCGTACCACTGCTTGCCAGTGATTTTTTCTAATCCGAAGGCAATCTTGGAAAACTTGGAAATTCGACTCAGTCCATTCAAACAAGTTAAACACAAATGCGACCGACTCGTCGGCTGTCTTCTTCCACTGCTTACTTCCAGTCAATCTCGTCAAGCGCTGTAAAAGCACCGACCCCCACTCTAAGAAAACTTTTTCTCATTTATAATGCGGTTTCTCGCAGTAATACTTACTTTCCACTTTCCTTTCCCGATCATCAGACTAATTGAACATTGCAACCGCTCCACTCGTTCTTTACTTTGATTTTCTTCCACTCTCCTTCATTGCTTCGTGCTCGCCATTCGTGTGAGGTTGCGGCCATGGCTTCTCGAGTCGGAATTGTTTCTACAGACCCAGACTTGGGCAATACTTAAGAAATTACAACCTCATTCATTTGGTCGTAAAAATTTCGTGACTGACACTTTCACTTCGCCCGACCGTTCAACCTTTCTCCGTGCACGGCACGTACACCATAATCGAGCTCAACACGCAGCGAACGAGCGAACAGGCAGCAGTGGCATTGGCATGACGAGACCAACGTGGTCTAGGACGGTGGACGTGGTTTGTCTCGTCTAGCACAGCTTATAAACATGCAATACACAACCTTCCTAATCTGGACCCACAATCTCGTGCATATTCGTGTCCTATTAAGGTTGAAGGTTTCTAACCCAAGAGGTTAAGTTCAGATTATGGCCTTTCGCCTTTCACAGTTACATCAAATGAAATCCTGAGAAATCATTTACATGTTAACGCAGTGCGGTGCGGTATGAAGTCTTCGCGTTTGCAAGTGACTCAGCAAGCTCAAGTCAGGTATTGGTCGTCGACATCATCCACTCAGCGCTCAAAGTCATGGCGTTGTCGAAAGTAATAATTTTATGGCATAACCTTTTACTTATCGCATCACAGGAAGAGAATCGAGTGCAACTGCGAAAGTGAGGCAAGTGTGTTGCCCACCAACATTACATTGCGTAGTGTTGTAATTGGAGAAAACTGCAGAGCGTGAGTTCAAAAACCATAATCTCCGAAATATAAAATGTACGCGTACAGTTTGCGGTTTTTGGGTGAAAGGAAGGAAATAGCGTTTCATCTATACGCTCGCCTTGCCCTTGCTGTCCTTGCACTGTTGCAAACTAAGACTATAGCTTGAGTTTGAGTTTTGTCGTGCTCTGAGTGAACCTGGAAAAAGCCTTTTGGCAAATTTGCGTTAATAAATCTTATTCGGTTTCCTATGCCTGCGTGTACTCACACAACGCACTTCCATTCTGCATCTAAGGTATAAAATGAACGCAGAATACGCACTGTACAAAGTTTCGTTCAACTTCCATAAAATCTTTGAGTCCTGGGGTCTCATTAATAGCAAAGAACTCGAGCTTGTTAACGCAAGCAAAGTTGGACTGGCGAAGGCGAGGCGATGACGATTGCTCAGTCACAAAATTCTTGGAGCACTTTCCTCATCCTTGCGGTTGTACATTTCAATTTTGTTCAACCTGTGCGTACTGAGCTAAAGTTCAGGCACAAGTAAAGCGTAAACATAATCTGAAATCTCGCCCAGTGCGGAATTTAGTTATTTCCTCTCCACATGGTCCAACTTCATTTTTGCAAAGTTTACATTCTTCTAGTTGAGTTCGAGAGTTGGTAATGCAATTGTCGTAAACCCGAAGAGCTGTATTTTTCGGGTCGCCCGTGAATGATTGGAGCAAGAACGAGTAAATACAACAACGTAGAAAGAAGGCCAGTGTTCTAAAGAAACGGTCTAATTTCATCATGTTGGTTGATGTAACTTACTTTGCGGTTCACATTAATACAGCATGACACGAAAATTGCCCAGCATAGCACGAGGTTCTCACGATACGAAACACAGACAGACGGACACGCTGTTTATACTGCCGAATGATTAGTAATATCAAGCTGGTCCGAAAATGTGCCAATATTGCTAAACACAACACGAAAGAAATGAATGCATGCTCACCTATTACAGTCAGATTCACTTTCTCGTTTCGTGTCTGGGCGATTCGAAAGTCCACACGACATCGATAAACGCCACGATCGCCTACGCCAACATTCTCAATGGCAAGGATCGCGGGCCGCGAGCTGGAACGGAAATATGCTCGATTGTTGAACACATTCTCATCTTGCCACTTTTCCGCTTCTTGAAATGAACGATCCCGAGCATCAACACTGCAATTGAAAAGAAATGGGTTAGCAAAATAATTTCTGTCGCCTTCAAAAAGTTATCCATTATTCTTTATTAAATACTCGTTTTTCACAAATTAAATCAAGGAACTATCATTCAACGAAGAAATCAAAAACAGACTGCTGCTGTGTCCATCGTCTTGATCGCAGACAAACTATTTAAATTCCATAATTAATTAATTCATTTGCATTTGGCCATAGTAGGACGACAACCTCAGTTCGGTAAAACGAGAGGAGGCAAGGGAAGTCGGAGATTCACTTAAAGTGAAATCAACTACTTTTATTCGCATTGAGTCTCTTCTTTGCGATGTCAGCTGTTACAGAGCGTTTGCGGTTAGGAGTTTGGCGTTCCATCATTTGTCTTGCTCAATTGTCAAAAAGAAAAGGAGGACTGAAACGAGTTCCTCTTGCTATTTTTCCATCCAGGAGTAGATTTTTGCGTATATGCGATAGTGACGGTTAACCAACGAGTTCGTCCCTTCTACACACATGAACTTGACTCGTCCTTCTGAATCAGCTCGAAATTCCGACTAAGAATGTGTCCTGCTTGTTACAAAATCCGAAAAAGCAAGTTTAACGATTAAATCGAGAAGTTAAAGTCCAAAAATTTAATATTTGTGGAAGAAGCTCAAGCTCAACGTAAATGGCATCTCTGCCGTGAAGGTAATCGTGAAGTTGTGGGAGTACAGGAATGATAAAGTATTAACTCACTAATCAAATAATCTCATGTGATTCGTGTCATACAATATTGATGAATTCTATCAAGAGAGAAAACCACTTTCCTTCCACGGCTGGGACACGTTTGGTGGCTGCATTTGAGACTTGAGGAGATATGAATGAGCAGACTAGACATTCTTTTCACTTCCAAGACAAGACGTACCATGTAGCAGTGGAACATTGTACGCGATGTTTTCCCAAAAGAGCTTGCAAAAAATATAACCTGCCCGCGAAGCTCCAAAATAAATTCTTGTTCTTTGGGTCTTCGCAGACCAGCATCAATCTAACCAGTGAAAACGTTACTATTTTATTTATACGGATGCGTACGTTCAGGGCCGGCAAGTTGGAAGAAGAGATTTTATGTTGGTAAATAAATATTATTTTTATCGTCGAGGAGTAAAATAAAATATGGTTAGTGTTAAATAATAAAATAGCACAGAATTTCCTTTGAAGGAACAGGAAATGTACAGGAAGAATGTACAGACAGGAGATAATAAAATCGTTGCAGAATTAAAAAGCGTAACCACACCGGAGCAGATTCAAAGTTTCTGCAACAGTTCCATTAATTTTCGAAAATTTTCAATGGCACATTCATTTCCATTAGTTCGCATCACGCGGGTCTGTGAATAGAGAAATGTTTGACGATAAATCGTACAATCGTGATGCGTGTGAGCATGTGAGACGACGAAACGCATCTCTACGGCACGAAATCCAGCCCATAAATGGAAGAATGGATTTGTCGGGCAATTGTGCCAATTCTTCACTTAATTTATGAGTTTGTTGTCTTCCCGGCTTCGTTTCTCTCGTTTCGTTGTCCCATTTCAAAACCCACTCGCTGATGCATGTTCAAGCGTTTTGTTGCGGCACGAGATCAGAGATGAGCATCAGCACAGAAATCGTGTACTTTTCACCTTGATCAACAAAGTGTGGCGTTTCGCAAAAACTTGGAGAAATGGAACACTGAACACGGGATACTACAAGAAGAATTGGCACCACATGCAGGAAACCAGTTCAAAGTCCAACTCATAGTAGTCTCGCAATTCTCGTGCTCTTTCGCGTCTAGGTAAATGACATAATGCAAATGTAAAACGCAGCACAGACTGCAAAGAAGCCAAGTCAAACTCGTCTTAAATTAATACGCTATTAAATTCTGTGCAAATCGCAGCCGACCGAAATCTTCCATTAGAGGCGGAAAATAAAGAAAAGATAAAACAGGGATAATGGTTAATAATTCATACGAAGAAAGAAGTCGGAATGAAGTAAGAATAGAATTATACTTGGAGTCATAAGTGTAGTTTACATAAAACGCATCTCGGCTGAATAACGAGCCCAGGCGTAGACTCGGGCTGGCGGAAGACGCGAACGGCGGCGCAGCAGAAGGGAAAAGTCGTATATTATGATTATTACACTCAGACATGGAAAACAATGCTGGAGAAAGTGAACAAAAGCTCTCACATGAAGATGCGATGCGATGAAGAATCAGCCGCTGTCTGGATGGTCGTATGCACTTTACATTCTCCGTTATATAGATTGTATAAATGTCAACAGACGCTGAAAATCTTTTTCATTTAATTGGCTATACGGAGGCACTTGCACTGTTTGCTTTGTCTCACCTGTAAATGGGTCTTCCCAAGTCTTCTCGATACCAAAGCACGAGGATGACATCGTCGTCCCGCATTGATGGCTCGGAAGAGTCCGGAATCGAAATATCACATGGCAGGTTGGCAGTCCCGCGTTCCACAGCCTGGACTTGAGTTAATGGAACTACAAGAGAGAAAAGAGAAAAATATGCACATAAGTTAAAGCACGGCAAGTTTTCTATTACACTAATTAGTAACAAAGCTCCAGAGCTTTCATATGCTAAACACAAAGAGCTCGGAGCGAAAGGGCGTGCTTTGCTGCGCTGGTGCGACGTTCACGGTTTTGTATAGTGCAGCAGTGGAGCAGTTAATCATTAGCGAGAAAAAATGAGTCAGACTAAGCTCCGCTTCCCTATTCCGCGCTATTTAGTCATGGAAAATGAAAAAAGAGGAAAAGCACTGGAAAAATCGAGTGTCATTAATAAAACTCGAGAACACTCATGAGCGCGCGCTAGCCCAGCTTCTATTCCCCGTGCTTCATGTGCGTGAGGTATTCCAGGAGAAGAGTTAAATTAGGAAATGGGAAGGCTTTGTTCCGTCATTTTTAAAACTTTCCATGATACATGCTTCACTTTTTGTATGATGTGGGCATTAGTCTATGTGTTTCAAATTGGCGTACACGTGAGAAGCTTTCTTCGAAGCATATGTACTGGAATTAATTTGCAGAATGCAAACTACCCACCCTCTAATTTGTTCATCGAGAGGGTAGTGCCTTATCCTTGCTGTATGCGAACATTTTTCTCGTACCTGCTAACATTGCTTTGCTTTGGAATTACTGGAAAATGGATTCCTTTACTACCGAGCGCGTTCATCTTTTTGCAGTGTGTATTTTCACCGCAAAATTCAAAGCTCATTAAGGTCAAACACAGAGTACGTAATGAGTCAGGACTTTCTCTTTCCATAACTCAATTAAGTCGGAGTGAAAAGGTCATGTACCGCAAATTCCATTACTTTCTCCATACAAGTGCTCGAGTCGAGAAGGGGTCTAAAGCGATTAGAGACAACACCTTCAAACTCAGAAGCCACACTGTCACTGCGCATTATTCGTAATTCCCGCTGTAGCCCAGCTTCTGGAATTGGCTGGAGCACGCGTGGGTAAGTAATGTTCATTGCAGTGTTAATGCACAATGACTGGACCTTAATTAATCGTATGTATGGAACACATACAATGAAAGGCTGCTTCGTGGTTCCAATGTCCCATTAGCCCCAAATAAAAATTTACTTTTGGCCTCCGCTCCATGATTAGTGGCTGTAATGTAATTTACAAGCGAAATACCAACCGATACTTAGTCATAATGTAAATGTCATTGAATGTTGAATGAATAATCCAGAATAATATTACTCTGCTTTCAAACTCCATACAATCAAACGCACACGCGAGTGTGCATGCATTAAATTTTATGCTAAGAGCATGCAACTGAAACAAGTCACAACACGTTTGCCATTGCGTTGTCGTTGTCAGTGCAATACAGCTAGGAAGTCTCTTGTTTTCTAATTTTATGAGTAGATAAACGATGTAAGGGATAATGATGGCGCAGCGCATCAAGAAAGGCAAATAATCAACAAAGTGTCATGCTAAATTGCATTTCGCAACTGAGACACATGCCATGGCACTGCATTCATTCGTGTAAACAAACGACACGACGCATGCTTTCATTTTATTAAGGGCAATTGTTCTTGGAGGCACAATTCTAAATCCTAGTTTATTGTGAGGCAGATAAATATGTTATAGGATATAAACGGAGCAATGTAGTTTAATAGGATATGGGGTGGTGTGTGCTTTGCTGTTTGTAAAATTTAGCAAATAGAAGAACAAATATTGCGATTGCCCATAGCTTTGCACTACTGCTCGCCCTGTCTTGATGTACGATTGTTTGGCATGGCGAGTTTCCATTTGTATCTTCGTCCCACAATAGAAAATAATTCAATGCTTCCTCTTAACTTCGTAGTAGTTTGTTTCGCACACGAGTTTTGCAGGATGTTAAGATTTCCAGTAATAAGGACCCAGAAGAAGAGCTTTCCTTTGCACTGACTCAGGACTCTGTAATCGCGACGCACAATAACGGATGCGGATGCGGGTCGATGGCGAAAACTCCCTCAAGAAATCCCGTATGGTCGGATTAATTTCAAGTTGAGCAAGATACGTTCCGAGACGTACGCAAAAGGCGTACAGCAGAGACAAAAAACAATCCAACAAAGACTTGCATTGCGTACACGCACACACAACCAGGAAAAGTTCATTTCATTGAGTTTTCCTCTCATTCATTTAGCGAGATCTTTTTGTTGTACTTTTCCCTGCTTTTTTATCTCTTCATGCTCGAGTACGGAATTAAGAAGCAGGAGAGCATTGTCCTCTGTGTTTAGTCATTGAACGCCAGCAGTTGTCGCATTAAGTCGGCCCCTGTCTTTTGCCGTCCGGCGGCTGCCTCGCGTAATTATCTGGACAGTCTGCACGCGTGTGGGTGCGGATGAAGTGCAGAAAGATAGAACTCAGAAGATTAAACGTCTTAAATAGAACAAACGCTGATACGACTGCAAAACGTTGAAACAATGATTAAGAAATCATTGTATTTAATTGCATGATGGCACAAGTCGGTCGGTCCTTCCTCTTTCCAAGAAATTCAGTTTCACGATATCGTCCGCTTATCGAATTGGGCAATCTTACCAGAAATAATGTCCTGCTGTACATTTTTATGGCCAGGGACACATGCCGGCCATGGCACGGGCGACTGCTGTGGACAAGGACACGGACATTGGGTTAGGAAGGTCGGCTCGCAGCTATCGATCTCCCATACTCGCTGGCTTCATTCTCCATGTTTATGGCCTGAACTTTGCCGCATAATATTATTGTATTTTTAGTCTACTCCATTTTCTGCTCGTTTTATTTCTTTCTCGAGTATGCGAGAGCATGAGCATGGACTCGTGGACTCTGTTTCAGACTGCCATTACAGTATTCTGATTTACTTTTATTGTGTTAAAAATCGCCTTTATACTCTCTGAACTGTACTTGTAAGCAGAAATTGCTGGACTCGCAGTTCATGGCTGGTGAGATTGCTCGACTGAGAAAAGGCGTTTAATTTTGCTTGGGTTTCTAGTTTCTCTTTCCGGGCATAAAATATAGATTTAACCCAGATATTTGTAGAGTACGAGTCATGTTCAATTCTTATTGCTTTTGTTCTGGTAGAGGCAGGCGCCTATAGCAGAGTGAGTAAACATATTTCCTATACGAGTTTTACAGTCTAACGCGCCCGACCGCCCGGCTTTCTCATTCCCTTCCAGCCCCAGATTGGTGCTATTCTTGACTTTGTTTACTTTCTTCATCATGTTCTTAAAATACATAGTATGACCAGTTTATGCTATGAGATATGAAAGTTAATTGAATCAAAATCAAAACTATCTCACGCTCTCCTTTCTGCTCATTCATTCAGATCCGACTTAGGCCAATTCTGCGCGTGCAGTGGAGAAAGCCTTGTTTATCTTCAATTCAATAGGCTCAATGGCGTGGCAGGGCAAGGCAAAAGGAACGATTCCAGAACCATGCTTCATATGTATTTAACGCTGAGCTGTGTTTATATAGCCAGATATGAGTTATGATACGAGCAGCCAGCAGCTTGAGTTAATAAAGCGAAATCAGAACCTGCTACGTTTATTATGAGTTTTACTTCTTTGTGTAGGCTCTTCTTAATCAAATTAAATTGCTTAAGAATCGCTCAGCTCTCTTCCTGTTTGGTTCAATGAACCAAGCCTGCTTTTATGAGTCGGAATTAATACGAGTTTATTATTCCCATAAGTCTCTCGAATTCCACACGTTCTCCATCTGTTCCCTTCGCTCGCATATTTTATGAATTCTGTGTCGCATGTTTTGCTGGGTCCTCAAAACCAAAACTTGGCCATCGAAATCTAAATATTTTCAGTACAGTACAGCATAATTTTTGCAAAACTTTCTGCGACTGAATTTAAAATATTTTGCAAACTTCCACGACTCTAAGCTGTTAAACTTTGCACGCGCGCAGAAACCACACTACAAAAATTTATCTTGACTTCAAGTGGTTCAAGTTTAACTTAAAGTTTCAGTTTCATGTTTTTATAAAATATCAGGGCACTAAAATTAAATGGTTAAATGATAACCCAGCTACCACGCACCAACTTTTGCTTTTGGATTTCCAGGGAGCAAGTTAAGAAAATCATAAGTTGTAAAGATAACTTCCCCAGAGTCCAATGCTTATTAACCCATTCTACGCGTGGACGATGGAGAGCGTCAAGTTTTGTGCTTGCAATGGATTTAGGAAAAGTTTTCGGAATCTCCCAAATTCAACACTACGCAACACGCCGACTGACGCCGCAGCTCCGGCCACACTGGGACGGGCGAGGGCGAGGAGTCACACTTTGCTTTTTTGGTTCAGTACGTTGAGAGAGAGCATTTGGGACAAAAACCATTGCACCATAACTTTATATGAGAAATGATTGCACTTCACCTTCACAAAGCGTACGGCACCACCGGAGGAGGCTTTGCGAATCACGAGAGTTGAATGACTTGGAGTAAAATAACAAGCATAATGCTCTTAATGCGTACATTTCTCCGCTAGCGATTCCAGCCAAGAGAAAGTACAAAGTTCGGGTTTGGACGAGAGATATTCCACCGCCATCCGCCACAATTATTATGACGATGATAGGACACACGTGCTGGCTCACAATTCTTGTGTTGTGAATCCAGTTCTTGTGAGCTGTGCAAAACTGTCTCACAATGTTAATAGTAATCTCGAAACAGCAGCTTGCATCCTGCTTGCACTTGGACGACTTTTTCATTCTCTGTTCTCTCATTTACGTCGCCTGGGAAGACGAAACAAGACGGAGGAAGACTGAATCAACTTTGTGAATACATTTTCAGGAACCACGATAACGTGGTCTTGGTCTTCCGGGCTTGAGCCGTTCTGCACGACATAAAAGAAGAAATTTAATTTGAAAAGTATTGAGAAAGTTGTCCAGTCCGCTACGCAGTACCAAATACCATTATCTGTATCCATATCTCTTTTGCATCAAGTAAAGTCACCGACAAGAGCCCAAGTACAGAGATTTCAAGAAACTCTATCTCTTCATTTGGCCGGAGGGAACCAACTTCAAAAATTCAGTGATAAGATGAAATTGTTCTTGTTCACCGCATTTACTCTGCTACTCCGGCTTTATCTTTGCATTCTATCCTTGCGCTGCTTTGCTAAACTTATTTGCGTACGCAGTGTAAATGTTTGAGAGCAACGTGCGCGTGAGCATGGGTGTGTGCGATCAAGAGTGCGAGTGAAAGTCGAGGGCCGCGAAGCGAATGGCAGTATGCATGATCGTGTTATGTAGTCATCGTGTCTCCAGAGACAGTTAACTGGTTCGGTGGTTCAAACTGTTCTTCAGTGGATTTCGAGGCTTCAGAGAAACTTGTGTGACAAACTGCGGGAGAAAGTTAGCAACGTAGAATCAAGTCTAGAGGCAAATGCAATCTGAGAGACAATACAGAGCCTGGTACATGACAGAGGCACGGCGACGAGCGACGTGTGCTGCTGGTGCCAGCCAGATATGTCTGCTGCGGTTAAAATGTATCGATCAAAATTACATTGCTGTGCATTTCTCATATGACGGCGGCGGCAATGTCATTATGCCGACGACTGTCTCTGTCTTTGTAGTTGGGTGCCCGCACAAGTCGTGGCAAACTTAAGCCTGCCTGCCTAGTTAGACACACCGGGGTCCGCCTATGTTGTTAAGTAACCCAGGCAGGTACATTAGTTCTGGCATGTTTTAGTTTTGAATTTCCAGAGTGATGAAATCCGTCCGTGATATAACCTTCATTAACGAGACAAGTGCATACTTCATCAAGTTTGTGTTTTGTTTCATGTTTCATTAAAATGTCTAGGCCTGATTTCACACAGCACGGTGATGGCACGGCACTGCTCAGCTCTTTGAGTGGCAGTGGCAGGAATTACCGAAACTCACGAGCTAAGCAAGTTGAGACACTTTGCTATTAAAGTTCAACTGCTTCGTAATTGGACGTGTGCAGAGTGATGTGATAATAAAGCAGGCGCCAACTCTAGGCTGTGGATTTAAAAAATGGCATTTGATTTTGGATTCGTTGACTTGAAAGTCAGTCTTTCACATTGAAAAGAATGACATTTCGGTAGTCAAACTTTTAATCGTCAGAATTCCGTATTCTGAATCATAAAATAAAGTTTGGGGCTTGTTTCCATTCCGTCATTGCATCGAAACGCCTGCGCTAGGCCTCTGGGTTGGGTTTCTTGAATACGGGTAAGTAATTTGAACATGTGTGCCAACTGGATCACAGCACAAGCTGTATGATATCACCGTAAATGTCATAAAATAAGTTTAAACTTTCCATTAAACGCGGCCTGCATACGCAGCAAGTGTAATTTCCTGTTTTGATATTAAATTCATTTTATACTCTTTCTTATCGGCCATAAAAGTGTTAGGATGGGCTTCAAAGTTGTTTAAATATTAGGGAAATCTGAAGTCGATGTCAGAGTCAACCTTACATGAAGTTTGTACGTCGATTAAACCTCGAGGCAATTACGCTGCATTAAACCCTGAGAGCGTTGAAATATCAAGAATCTTATGGGCAGTAAAGTTTTGAAGCTCGAACTGCGGCCCGATTGTTTTAACGACTCAATTAATTTGAAAGTAATCGATACAAGATTACTTAAAGCAGTTGCGGAAGAGTCATCAGCAGTATGGCGTACGCAGATGCTTTCTCCATATTTGAGCATATAGATTTCATTGTGTGTATTTTTATGCATTTAATTTTATAGTCTATAATTTTCTCTACTCTTTGAATGGAGCACTAAAGACAAACTTTTCTTTTATTTCCGCTCCCAAGTGTTGTATAAACTAATTTTTATGTCTGGAGCCTCTTTTCTTACTAGCTCTACAAATCGATTAAGCGTTTTTCCGCCTTCGCTGACTTGAATGAATATTATGGCACTCTAAAATCCTGTGCAGTGCATGGCAATAGTCGTTGTTCAATGTACTCCCTTTATGGAGATGCAATGTAAGGTCTGCTTTCTGTTTGGCCCTCGCAATGAAGGCAAAGACAACAGAATAAAAATGTGTATAATATAATTACATTTATTGGACTATTATGCAAATTGTGCGTTCTCTTGCTGAAATGCCGTAAAAGATTGCTCTCATCGGGTTGTTTTGTTCTGTAACGCATTTAATAGCCTCTGTAATTTAAATACTTTCAGTATGGGTTTTCTCTTGGTTGCTCGTGGGAGCTTCGCGATCCAGACAATAATACCATTGGAAAATCCTTGCAATAAAGTTTGAAATGGCCTCTGCAGGATTGCGATGATAGAAACAGTAACGATCATACCGGCACTGGCATTTTGTTTTGTGCACTGTGTAATTGCACAATAAAAACATAATTAAAAGCGGAAATACCTCCAAATGAACCGGTTAATTCGACTTCGACGACCGTTTGCGAAATTCGGCTCGTCGGTGATGGTTTTATTGTTGTTTTATAGTCTCGAATTGTGATGTATGATTATAAGAGGCCTCGATAAAATCTGAGAGACGTAATGTTCAAAGAAGTGGAAGTTACGACAATTTGAAATTGTCTTGCATCTTTGATGGTCTGGCTTATGAAAGAGGAAGAATCGTAGACTTTTTATGAGTTGGTCATTCCTAAATGAGTTGCTCAGTGAGGGAACATGTGTTGGCATCGGCATAGTCCGAGGACATGGCCCTGTGCGTTGAGGAAATATCTGCTTGATAATTTAATGCACATTAATGTCATTTTAGGAAGAAAATATTGATCCCCAACGTGCACGCGTATTTGCATAATCATTTAACCCAGGCGTTCATTCATTCTGGAATTAAAGCTAACATCTTTCTTGTGACTCTTGCCTGTAATATTTTCAAATGTCTCCGGCAGACATGCAGAATACGCTCATAGTCTTCGTACGAATAGCAGGAAATGCGAATATTTTTTTATAAAAAGATCTAATGTAGTCGAGTCATTTCTCGAAGCTTGAACGCTTGTCTCTTCAATGAAGATGTGAGATTTGTAATTCAGCCACGGCGACGATTGCATCCACGTGCCCATTATGCGTGTACTTTCATATTCGAAGTCGAAGCAGCTGTTTTTGCGTTTCGGCCGACGAGCACTGGATTCAATCAAAACGGCAAAGAAAAGAATTCATTTCAGGGTGATTTTGAAACGAGACAGGGAATAAACGAGCGAGTCCGGGAGAGCAGCTTTGTAAAAATCTGCGACTGCTGCTCGTCTTCGCGTTTACATGTCAATATTATTACAAGTGAGAAAAGATTTGAATAGGAATTTGAGTGAATAGAGTAAGAGAAAAACCGGGAGATTGCGATGAGAAATGAGAAGCACAAGAAATATGTCTTGCAGTGCAGTGCGCGTCTTGCTGTGCTGCTTTCTCCCTGCCCTCAAATATGGAATTTTCCTCCCATGATCCTATTTTCTTTCTTTTCCTCAAGATTGGATCAAATCAATCCTTTGCCTAATGCCTGCGCCAAGTGTATGGGTGCACACGTTGGAAGCACGGTACGTAAATTTGATTCGTTTTGTATCCAATGAATTTTGTGTCATGCATGTAATCATAACATTGTTACCTTGTTGCAGCTGAGGCGGCAAAGCAAGCCGCCTCACTTTTACAACCTGCATGCGCGTAAACGCAAATCCAGGAAGAACACTAAATAGAGGGATCACAACACGACACGACACTAAACTCTAATCTCAAGCATAAATCTCCATATTGGATACATATTTCGAACACGTTCACAATATCGACTCGCCCATTCGTGGTCCCATTTACGCGAATCTTGGCTGCATATCTTTTCGAGCACAAGAGGCTGAACCTTCAAATCTGTGAGTTCTGAATCATATTATGGTCATATTTGGAATGGTCTAATTCAAGTTCTGCTAAAAACCCTATGGTCAGTGATCAACCTTTACTCAAGACTGGATAGGTAAACAAAAATAATTGCATAGCCCACGAAATGTAATTATTTCGTCCCGGTGACTCGTCCTCTGGCATCATGTTCATGCCATTTACTTGCGGTCGCCTCGTTACGGTTACAATTCATACTAATCATTACATCGGACAGAAAGACGGATGAAAATGCAAAAGTGGAAACTGGCGAGAGGGATGAATTCGTTTCTGTTCAATGTATCAAATGCCAACAGCGGACTGGAGATCCTGGACACTGGATTCTGTCAGAGCTGAGCAGAGTTGATGAGAAGATACATTATAGTCAGGGTCCGAAACGCCATAAGTTGGATAAGAGAGCTAGAAAACCAGAAGTTCCAGAAGGCAAGGGCAGACAGACAGGTCCGGATAGTCTGGACTTCAAACCGGACGAAGAAAGATGGGTTGATGGAAGTGTTTATATACGATCAATAAAAATCTGTTTACTATGTACATTACATTATACTCGAACTCGTCGAAGAAAATTTGCAAACATTCGATTCTTCAACCACGTGACAAGTTCCATATACCCATACTGTGTAATCGAACATCAGTAAGAGCTACATACAAATCGTATAAATAATAAAAAAAAATCACCGAACGAGGTTGATAACAATACAATAAGCTCTTGCTCAGGCCTGTTTCTCAGTTCCCGTTGTCATTCCGGCGTACTCCCTGCCGATACACTTGAGTCCAGAATAAATTATACTCAACCTGATACTCGTATTATTGAAGTAGACAACTGGCCCTTGAATGAAGGTTTCCATATCCGTAAGTCGTAAGTAGTATGAGAATAGTTGCCATCTTCGAATTTCGGTCTATGCTTATTGATCAACTTTTGGATTTACTTTTTTTGTAGAACTGAACCGAATTCATACTTTACAGGTAGAACATTGTTGAAGCTTTAAGTTTTATTAACAAACCTTTCTTCCACTTTCTGTTGCTATTCTTGGCAGTGCGTACATTTGTTCTCGCTTTTCCGGTATAAAAGCAATGAATTTTCGGCACGAACCTGTACCTCATACATGCATTGAGCGTGAGCTAAATTGCGGCAACAAAGCAGTTGTGCATGTCCACATAAATTCGGCATCACCTTTTCTATGTACGATGTAATGCGTCGGCGAGTAATAGGTTGTATTAACATTTTGATTCTTATGCCACGCGAGCGCATTTCATAAAAGATTAATTCTTATGGCTTGCATTGTTCGCTGCTACCTACAAAAAGTGAAGCAGCAATAACAAACACATTAATAATCAATGACTAAAACGTGAATGACTTTACGTGAAACACAGAATGGGAAACACTTTAAGCCGGCTGCTGTGTCCCACTCTTCATGCCAACCCTCCTTCTGTATTTGTAACAATAAATGCAGGGGAGTAACCGACGGACTATAAAATAGAGTTGCTTTCTGACTGACCGAGCAGGCAGGCCGAACGGATACACATTTTTGATAAATCGAACCGAGCACGATAAATACATAAGAGTCAACGCTGGTATTAGCTTGGACTGACCCATAAATAACATCACATGCGAGTTCAAAGGAGAATTAATACTTCCAAAAGAAAAGCGCGTGCAAAAATTAGATTACCGAAACTTGCAAAAAATTTGCCTTTACTAACCGACTACTAATAATGTCGTAACCCATTTTTACAGAACGACTGTTTGGGTGCCATGATCGCACTCTGGCTGGCCGGTCTTTAATTTTCACCGCTGCCGAAGATGAATCGTCAGTCAAAAAATTCAGCGATTACGGCAAACTTAAATTTTTACCGCACTTGATCTGATTAATTCAGTTTGCTGTTACGTATTAACAAATATTATAAATGACAGCGCATTCGTGACTTTCTTGGCTTAAGAGAAGGTGTGTATGACTGAATGGCACGCGAAATTTCTATTTTTATGGCATTAGTGCACATGGACTCATAGAAAAAGATTATTATGGGTAAGATTTCCGGTCTCTGGGAAAACGGGGTTACGACAATGGTCGTTTAAGCATTAAAGTCCACACAGCACGAGCAGTTAACCCAGTTTTCAAATTTATGCAAAGCATGACGTATAATTTGAGTAATTGGCCACGCTTGAGCCAATGGAAAATTCATCACTAGAGCGCTTTGGGCTTACGTTTCTACAACTGGGCACGTAGACAAAAATTAACCGCTTATTTAGCTAGCTGCTCGCCATTCAGTGAATGAGTGGGGCTACATCTTGAGAAATGCGTTTGAAAGCAATTGAAATAAGAGGAAGTGGGCAGGGGCTTTTGCCTAAATTGCCGAGCATCAAAACCGTGAATGTGAATAAGGCGTGCGAGGGAATTTATTATGGTCGCGGAGAAATGGCGAGCTCAGTCGGACATGAGAAGTAAAAGGTAGGACGATTAATGCCCATCTCCGAAAGTGTACGGTTCGTGATTTGATGATTGCAGTGCCAGCACAAATCATTGGCCTTTGATACTGCACTCAAATATTGATGGATTCATCACAGCGTGCTCGGCCAGGGCTAGGACTCAACATTAGATGGTATATTATTATGTTTACAGGTTAGCACAACATTTACGTGGTCCGTAGCCGCTAGTTTTGGTCTCAAGGAAGGCACGACCAAAAAGAAAATAAAACTAATGGACTACTCCTGCTGCTGTTGTATGCTCTGTGTATCCAATTTTACGGGAGCAGGGAGAATAGCGAATAGAAGCAGCCTGGTCAGGCCACGCAGATACTCCGAAAATCGTAAAAAGGTAAGTAAAAGTACACAGGTTGTAAACAACATTATTATTATTACATATAGCAATGGCACCGGGCAGCATGGTCAGTTTGCACGCGTGTATTACAGGCGAACGGTCAATGTAGGGCGCCAACACTGAGTGAAAGTCACAACCATGCCAGTCATGAAATGGCAACAAATGGCAGTTTAACAACTGGATTGCGAAACTTTTACTTGGTTTTATGGATCTCTGAAGCAAACACTGTCTGTGTCTGCTGGGCTGGCTTGTGTTGGTCCCAAGCTCAGCTCTTCGTCATTTATTAATACCTTTTATGTATGACTTGTGTTGTTCTGGACCAGGACCAGAGTACTAAATAAAAGTTAACCCAAATATATGGACGTGTATCGCGGTTGAACTTATCAGTAGGATCATCTTTTGACCTCTTGCTTCTTCTTTCGCAATGGACAAATGTTAAATCTCAAATTATTATCCACACTGAGTAAGTAGGCTTCCTAATGGCAGCGTTTAATGACCGGTCAGCACAGTGCGACTACCCTGCTTTTACTTTCGTGGCCCGACCCATTTGTCCGCAAAAAAAAAGAACCGTACACCTTTTACTTTGAGCTCTGCGCTGATTTGACGTGGAAAAATGGACATCCCTGACAGGATGACATAATAACCAGGAGAATTGCACAGCACGAAGTCGGCCGAAAAAGAAGCAGCCCGCGACGCAGGAGAAGTGGCTTGTATAAATACACTCCGAGTATCGCACCGGCACCAAATCCATTGACTCCTTCAAATCTAAATTTAATTTTGTGGAATGGATTCAATTTTTATTTCACCCTTAAATCACCTGCACTGCACCCTCCCTGCGAAGCAATGAACTATGTTTGCACAAAGGGAGAAGGGTCGCATTGGCATTGGCAATGATGACGTTGCACTTTTAGTGCATTCAAATTGCATTAGCGTAATGTATAATGCAAAAGTCCATTTCCAGTCAAGCACATGCACACGGTGAAGAGGGGCAAGTGCAAGAGCAAGTACGTGTGTCGTCTTGAGTGTTGTGAAATGGGAGAAAGAAAGAAGTCAGGCAGGACGGACAAAAGCGTTCGACCAACTCGCGCAACACCGACCGAGTAATTTGAAGTAAAGTGAGGACATCAAAATTGGATGATGACTGAAATGCGAATCATTGCATCGTGAACGTGCCTGCCTGACCGGGCACGGACGGGCAGCCGAGTGTCCTGCCCTGCACTGCTTAGTGCAATACTCGATCTATTCTGGTGCAGTCAAGTCGAAACGAGTCGAGTGAGATACTTGAACATATTGACATTGGGTATTTTTTCGATACATTTTTCAGGATAAAATGCATCAATCCGGGAAAGAACACGAACAGGGGAGGGAAGTTACAAGTTACAGAAAAAAGTTTCTCGTTGGGCTGCATGTACATGATCTGATCATTCTCCACGCTTCGCGCCCTGACACTTTTCCTGAATATTAAAGTAGAGGAGGAAGCGGACAGGTTGTGGATGTGATCCATAAAATGCATTTGCCAACACTATAAATTATATTATGTTGTCAAAGTGCAGATGAGACTTGTGTGAATTCCCTCTGCTTTCACAACCTGCGAGATTCCATTTTGTCTGTCAAAGAAGGCAAATGCGTAAATTGAAATTTCCACAAGTTGCTTTTTTTATTACGTAAGTGTAATACAGTCGCAACTCTCAACATGTATCCTGCAGCAATTACGCATGTTGTGCGACTCATAATTGCTTTTATTGCCTCCGGCATTGATTGAATGATGTGTTGTCTCTTGTAATACTTAATTTACGTCATTTGTCTGGAGCAACACGAACTTCGTCTTCAGCTGCCAGCTGTCAGTCACAGGGTCCAATTTCGTAGATACTTTACCCATTATGCAATAATTTGGTGTTGTATGATGTTTGAGGCTTTGACTAGACTGGAGCCTAAAATAGCTAGTTATTTTTACCAACTCTGGTCCAAGCTGAGATATTGACCGTGAAATGACACGATTTCGCCGTGCGAATGAATGAATGCCTGCTTGCCTTTGTGTCTTAATTTGAGCATGTGACTGATTACAGACAAATCAAATGTGAGTCAGAGGGAATGCAGGCTGTGGTTTTGTCCTGGTGTAGCCCTTTTGCTTTCACACAGATAGGCCGAAGGTACCGTAATATGCTGCATGACGATGGTTTCCTGTCTATCTGGTCTCCTGAATCAACCACCTGCTATGCGAGTGTAAACATTTTGCTGTTTCAATAAAGATTCGTATCTGGGATAAGGGAGCTGGATGCAATTCCTCTGAATTTAGTTATTGCATTTTCATGGCGAATTCCGTGCCGTTCCCATTTTATGTTTTATCTCGTAAAATTTGCACATGTAACGTGACATTGCTTGTCTGAAAGCTTTAAAGCGTCTGTCTGTGTGTGGTGGAGAATAGAAACAAACGATCTCTTAAAGCTACATTTTATATATTATTCATACATTAGAGGCCCAACCAGCCTGCACTTGTTTGAAGTGGGAGCCGAAAACGAAAAAAGTAAACATAAATGTGAATTTTACATTTGGTTCGCAAATAATCTGAATGCATAACTTCCTTCTGGGGTAAGTCAAGTGGAAAATATAAATTTTATGTAGGCAGTCATTGCAGTTTCCCAGCGTCAAATGGAATTTTTGCAGTTTGTTCGGTTTCGGATTTTTTCACCCGTAAACTCGAGTTCAATAAACGATCTGCCTTTTCGCAGCCGAGAATATTTTCATAAACAAAATCATTAAGACCAATGTAGCAAAAGCATTGCACGAGCAGAAAGGTGACCTTAATGGAGGTCGACGTATCAACTTACAATTGTTTTGTGATGTGGAGTGTATGCAATACGTTAACATCGCTAATGAGCACTTTGTACTCGGAAAAACTCGCAAACCCAATTTTCCGATTTGCTATAATGAAGGACTTGTTGGATTGAAAGAAATTGGAAAGGCAAAGGCGGAGTAGCCTTTATCACTTGTTCTATATGAAATTAATATATCAACAAACTGGACCAGATTACATGGAGTTCTTAATGAGCACGTTGAAGGAGAGCCAGTACCATCACATCCTTTCTGCCTGTGTGCGTGCAGCATACAATTTGTTGTGTCTTCAAGTATGGATTACATAAGAACGGAAACAATACACTTAGAGCAAGGAGGAATTACGGTTGAAGAAAATTGTAAAAAGGAAAAGTCCAAATTGAAAACAATAAGACCATGAAAAGGCTCAGTTTGTGTGTCTTGACTCGAAGATGCAACTAATCAAACTGGCTACTGCCTTTTGCCTTCTTCCTCGAAGTTCGAGACACGATGGACACTAGAAAGGCAACGCAAAGCAAGACGGACACAAAGTGGGCACGATTGAGAGCCAATGTACCCTGTGCATGCATCAAAGCACTCCTGCACTTGAAAGAGATTCGATATATGAAATTCCTTCCACGGCAAGGCACAAGACACAAGAATTCAAGCGAGAAGTTCGTATCAGATTGTGTTTATGTCAGAATATCGACGGACAGTAACAACTTGGCAGAGGAAGAGTCGGAGAGAAAGTGTAGGAGAAAGAAAGTGAAAGTTTAGAGAAACGTGATGAAAACAACAATAGCAAGACAACATGTTTAACTTCTCGGAAGAAATCAATACACGGAAAACCTATTGCACTGACTAACAAACTTGCAGCCCGCGCCGCAGTCCGCCTCGGATGCATTACAAAAACTAACATTTATATCTCCGATTGTGATGGAGAATTCTTTTGGGGTTTGGACAATCTTGCTACGCTGCACTGCAGCAGCAGGCATAAGCTTACGTGCGTAGAAGCGTTGCATGAGTAGAAAAAATCGATCAAATTCAATTAAGATTACAAGATGTACACCACGAATAAAGAAAACATTTAATTCAAATTCCCTGCTGCAGAATTGCTGCGAGACACGTGCTGCAGAGCAAAGCAATCTGGCCAACGTTCAACCACCGTCTAACTTGCCTGCTTGGTTTGTGTACGCAGCCAATTAAGAAATTAGAATTCGAGATCTTGATTCATGAACGGAGAAAGCAGGCAGACTTCTGCTCGTCCGCCGTCTGTTTAGCCTCTGGCTGTGAGTAACAATGCACTGCAATGGAGTATCTGTCTCTCTGTCTGAAGCTGGTGCTCTTTCACTTTCACTCTTACGTCTTTCTCGTGATGCCAGGCTTGCGCTCGTGCATGCATTCAGATGCATTAAAATAAGCGAACATGACGTGCTGTAAAAAGCCTCTGGAAGTGCTCCAAATTCCCAAAGTATGATTTACAGAATTTTTTAAAAGTAAATCTCATACTCGAAAGCCGTTCTTTTACATAAATTCTCCTTACATGTGCATTTGGCTCGTCATGCCGTCTTCTATTACCATTGCCGTTGAAGCGAATGACTTGCCCTTATTTCTACTTCTTAAAGGATTTTACATAGACTATAATATATTTTGGATTATCTTATTTCATTTTTGAGAGAAAGAACCTTTCACTGCGTTCAGGAAACTGAGGAGGCAAACGACGAAGGTTAGTTCAGTTCCTTCCTTGCCTGCGCTTTAAAGATTTGGAAGAGACTTTTCATCTTCCGTCTGACTCTTCATAATATATTATGCAATAATATATTTTTTTTCGTCACTCTCACAGATTATAATATGCACGCCTCTTGGTTCTAAATTCCCATGGGTTGTGCCTGCACCACGCGCCAGCCTGTCTGCCCGCCATAACGGTCGTCCTCGCTGAATGGATTCGTACGCATTTTCTCACATAGGAATCGTGTCCTCGGTCCTCGCTTTCCTTTCCTTCGTCGGTATGCCTCACTTTCTTTTGTCTTCTTTGTCGTGTGCTCGGCTGTTTGTAAATTTATGATGCATTTTAAATGTGAGAAGAAAAACCACATGCTGAGTAGCATGTGAATGTGCGTGTACGAGGAAACGACATTTATTAACCAAAATATGCACACAAACTCGTGCCAGTAAGAAGGAAAAGAGTCCATGCAACAACAAATAAACACATAAATAATTTAATAACAAATATAATGGCAAATCGCAATTCTTCTTGCAAAGGAACGCGAGCGAATGAAGTTATCAAATGAAAGTCTAAGGCAAAAATATCGCACACGGCGCAGCAATGACTTCCTGCTCCTTCATAAAGAATGCGAGCCCGGTGCGGGTCTCGAGTCATAAATCCAGCAAGAGTTACAACGACTTGCTACGGATGTTATTAATACTACATTTAAAAATGTAGTTGAGCATGCAAACTCAGTCGCAGAAGTCTTACGCGAAGCCGAGGTCGCATTTGAGAATAAAAGTGCG
Source organism: Mesaphorura yosii (assembly GCA_009869945.1). Classification (NCBI taxonomy): domain Eukaryota; kingdom Metazoa; phylum Arthropoda; class Collembola; order Poduromorpha; family Tullbergiidae; genus Mesaphorura; species Mesaphorura yosii. The sequence goes on along the minus strand of WIXG01000243.1, from coordinate 60,621 downwards.
AGTGTATGTTTATGCGTGTTTAATTTTAATGTGCAAAATTCTGCGTAAGTGTTGGAGAGACGTGCTGGGGCCATTTATTTGTTGTTGATGCTGTGAGTGGGGTTTCTCCAAATGGATTTCCCTTTCCTTCCTTTTCCATTTTATAACCTGTGCCATGCTGGCTCTCCAGGAATCCATTCCCAAGTTGGAAATAGATTACCGCCTTATGAATGCACAAGTGCTTTATGGTTTGTACGCCTAATGAGAACTAAATCAAAAGGAGCGATGCGAGGCGAGAGAAAGCACCGGCACGGCAGTGAGCGCGCGTTCGTGGAACGTACTTAAGCACTAATCTTGCGATATGAAAAATACCTGCGACTAGGACACAATACTGCCTACCTTTTCTAGACTCGCTCTCATAATGTGTCTCCCACAACTTGAAGTTCCTCCTGGTGATTTCCTGCTTTTGTTCCTTAAGCCTTTTCCCTTTGTATGAGATTATACCATATGAGAATTCGATCAAGTGAGTCCGCGAGCGTAAGCGCATTATGAACGCACAAGGTGCAAAAACATTTTGAGATGGAAAATATTCCCATTAGACACCCAGGCTGCAGATGTTGTGACCGTTCCTGCCAAATTTAAATCGTGCCAGTGTAATATCAGCTCTGCGAGGAGCAGCAGAATCTGTTCATCGCGTGGCTTTGGCGTCTTAAACTGTAACAGATCGCAACTCGCCCTGAATCTACATATTTCACATTATACGATTATTACATTATGTTGGCAGTCTCGGCTTTGTGAGAACTGGAACGCAGGCCGGAGTTGAGCAGGTCTCTAATATCTCGTGTGGCAATGACACTATGACATAATCCTAATCGCTTCTACAATGTACGCGAGACGTGAGTTTGATACTGAATCTGAAGTCTCGCACGCACGCATGGATGCGTATTTGTGCCAGCCTGCCATACCAGAGAAAGCTTAACTGAACCACTGTTTGCCAGTTGCCACTCCTTGCCCATCTGGATACTGGATGCTGTTGGAGTGTGTGCACGATCTGGAAGCTCGCTCCTCCGTGAAGCTCTTAAGTCAATAGTATAAATGCATATGGTGTCTCCCGCTCAGTGCTCCGACTTGACTTGAAGTTATATTTATGTAGATTATGATGCGATAAGGAAGAGAAGGAAGGCAGAGCAGGGCAGACCAGAGGAAAGGAAAGGAAACTGAGCAAATATAAACGGAGAATCATGAGAAAACAAAAGTGAAACTGAGTCTGGCTCCATTCGAACTCAAGGAACACAAAGAAAATCCAATTGAGAGACTAAATGGAAATTTTAGTCGGTCGTTCTGGACGAAGGCAGAGGCGAGAGCGAGGAGAAAGAGAAGTTGATGATACACATGTAAAATTTGGTAAGGTAGAGTTATATGACACGAATGTTACTTATGTTTATTAGACTGCTCTGGTTCTTGTTTTCTCCATCCTCCTCAGTAAATAGGAGCCTGTTAACTCGAAGATGGCTGGCATACAATTATTCACAGACGATATCTCCTGTCTGAAATATTTATGATTATTATACAATCCTCGCAAGGATTAAGATTAGTATTCAGTTCACTCACTCCCATAAACGGAATTACCTTACGACGTTTTACAAGGTGTATACAATCAACAAAGGCAAATGAATGCCTGCTCCTGCATCAAGTAGCATACGCACACGCAAACGCGCGAATTTAAGGCTGAGACTGACGCGTCTTATCTGAAGCTGCTCGTTTTAATGCTTGACTCTTGACATTTAATTTCACAATAGTGCTTGAGTGAACGAGTGCGGCAAAGGAAACGGTAGAGTCTCAGGGAAATCGCCAGAATATGATGTTGATTTATGTGAAATTGATGTGAACAAATCCATTACGCGATTTCCGTACTTCGACTTCTCGACTCTTTCACTGCAATCTCCCCTGCCTTCACTTGTGGCCCATAATCATAAACCTTTCAATGTAAATATTATTTCAAAATTATAAGACGCATCCAATTTTATGAGGAATGAACATACGACGTACGGCGAGTGCGTTTACCAGAGCAAATAGAGTGTAAATAGACTGTTGACTGGCTGACTGACAGGGAACAGGTTGGGTTGGTTTGAAGGTTGGGGTTTGTAAGTGCTTAGCTCGCAATACTGAATGCACTATCTATTTACGGCTCGGAGGGCAAGTTACGTATACGTCTTTGCTTGTATCTAATATAATAATAATGGCTTTTGTCAGCCGTTTCTCATAAAAATACATCATTCAAGTTGAAATTGTAAAATGTATGTTTGGCTTTGGCCGTACCTTCGCTTTAAAAATGAAAGCACAACAAAAATGTCCCGCATGACAGGGCGCGAGGGAAGGAAGCAGTAACCGTAGCTGTACAACTCATTCAACCCTGCTTTTACTCCTCGCACATGCTATTTACTAAAACTTTCGCTTTCGCCTTCGTTGGTCTGCGTGTAATCCCAATATAAAGTTAACGAGACTTTGAAAGTGTCATAAAACATAAAATACGGCCAAATATTATTACAATGAACGTATAAAATGAAAATGTTCAAATTTGTTACTTTTTTCTTGTCAATTTACTCACAGTCAATCTTTATTTCGAGCCACGCACTGCTCCGCTTTAATCATTGTCATCATAATGGTCTTTGTGACGGAGGTACAACACCATAAAAGTGATTGGTTTGAACGCTCTGCATGCATGAGAAAGTTATTACGACCATTACAATGGGTGAGTACATGGAAAAGGTTGAAACGCGTGTTCAGGCGTACGGGTGTTCAAAGATTGAGATGAATTATGACTCGAGTGTACATTAATTGTGAAAAGTAATTCAGGAGGGACTTTGCCTAAAATCAATACACGAGTACGGCGTACGCGTACGTACGCCATGCCGCTTATCGGTATTCACGACCGGGAAATTCATGTTCAATGGCAATTAAATGGCGAATATGGAGATTATTTCCGCATTTTCTCCTTCCTTAATTATTCTACACACAACTCATGAATAATGGCACAAGGTGTGTTGGACTTCCCGTCCAAACTGTCACTCATACTCTCATACGTACGAAGTACGAGAAATGCAATACGCTACGACTGCACTGCATTATTTCATAAACAAACTTCATTGTTCAGCACAAAGTTTACTTTCTCTTTCTCCAGTCCCCAAATAGAAATGATAATGATGCTAATAATAAAACAAAGGTTGCATGCGCAGTCATAATTAAATTGTACGAGTGACAACAGAACAAGCTACAAATATAGAAACGTCATATTGCAATGCGTGGCATTGCCCGTGAACCCGTGACAGGGTCTCTCTTGGACGATGACGATGATTTTACATATGAACCGAAAATGCGAAAGCAGAAGTACAATGCACTACGATCTAATGGCTTGTTATTATTCATGCTGGGACGTAACTGTATGAATATTTAACTTTTCATTTACTGCACTGCACTACATGCGCGTGCAATGCCCTCATACGCTTGCTAAGCTGAAAGTCGTGGAATGCAAAGTTTTATGACTTCGGAATAACGAGCGAGTCGCGGCTTCGTTTAATTCCAATATTTCAAATGCCATTTCTGTCCAAGTGAGCCAGCTTGAGTCAGTAAGCCAGAGTCCCATAACTCAAAGCATGATCAATAATTGGCCGAACAGTAGGAATTGTCGGGAGTGCTGTGACTTGTGGCTAAGAACTTGCGAGCATTTTAATGCTAATTTCTTCCGGATGATACGGCTTCAACATTTCAAACCCAGGGAAAGACGTATGGAGCTGCTACGCGTTTTCAAACGCTCACGGACGCATGTGAATTGTGGAATAGAATTTTGAAGTTAAATTATAAACATAGTGTGCTGGTACAATATGGATTTCATGAAAATCAGACGTCCAGGACACATTCTATGGAGGTTTAACAAAATGCATAATAAATGGTAATTCCAATGGCGAAGCGTTCTGAGAGTAATTCAAATCTCCATCAATCACATGTTATAAATATCTGTCGTTCAGTCGCTCGATGGCGAGTCCAATTCGATATTTAGTTTGGAGATGGAAATATTTGAATTTATGTAATTATTCTTTCCAAATTTCGCTGGTGAATGTTCCCCTTTCTGGTTTTGGACCGTTCGATTTAAGCCGGCCAGGTAAAATGAAAATCAGAGCGGAGGTCCTCAGAGAGAACGACGGAAGGGTTAACTTCGAACGAATTCTCATGTGAGATCATATGTGCAAGCAGAGCTTGGAATGACGCATTGAAACAGTTCAGCGAACCTCCGGCTCCATGGCAGGAGCAGTCATGTCATGGAGGGCGGTGGCGGTGAATCAATTCTGCCGGCTCTGGTTGAATAAAGTTTAATCCGCTTACAAACTTTGTTTTATCATCTCTGCTCAGAGCATTATTACTCTCTCTTGGCCTTTGTTCCTGTGAGGCGTCTGCTATTCAACATAAATAGGTATTCATCTGCTAGTAGCTCAGTCGATTTTCATGGAACAGGACAACAGGCGAATGAAAATTTCACCATTGTGATTAGCATTATCATAAGCTATTCTGCACATTCGTCTCGCGAAATTGAACCGTACTGAATGTACAGAAGCATGGAGTCCATAATTTGGTATTGGGATATTTGATAGACTACAAAATAACACATGCTTTTTGAGGCAATCCACGATTGGCATATTTTTTGTACTTTTTGCAATTTAAATCATATCCTGTGCAAGCCGGCTCTTCCTTATGTTGAATGGTATGGCTTAGATAAGTATTAATTACGCCTTACAAGTCCCGAGTGCATCAGTGCGCTCCGCTGCTCCATGCATGACTGGAATTTAGTTGAGCAGTTAGAGCGGCAATAGAACCAAAACGTGCATAAAGGCATTAAGCTGGTCCGACAAACTTTCCTATGCAATGTGAAAGTTGAAAAATTAATTTTAATGATCTATCTTTCTTCATCAAAATGTTCTCTCTCGTGTGGCCCGTGCTCGTGCTCTTGCGCGACTAAGACTACGATTGGGGTTCGTCTAATGCCCGTAACTGGTAAGAGAGAAATTTAAAACTAAGTTCCTGTCATCTCCTCTATTAATTTATTTCTCCTTTGGGGGCCTAAAAATACTAAATATATGAAAGGGAGTGCAGGAGAGGACCACGACGATGATGAAATAACAGAGAATAATAATACGGCAAGAAAAGAAAAGTTCATCACGTGAACTTTCATCTCTGCTTGACTCTGTTCTGCTGTTCTTGGAATTGCATGACTTTTTTCAACATCTCTTCCACTTCCTCCTCCTGATGCTCATTTCCATTGTCTGTGTTCTGTCAGCATGCGTGCGTACATGTGTACACTTATTGTCAAAAAATAATTGCTTTTTGACATTCAAATGTAAACGATATGAAAAGACAAAAAAGTCGACAAACGCAAGACGGGCTCAAGATGAAGAAATTGAAGCAGAGTGAGTGAAAGGAAGTAGAAAATGTCTGAGTAATTCCTGCTGGATGGAGTCCGCTGAAAATGCACTAATCCAGGAGCAAGTCACGACTCGGCTCGTGACCCAAGCACGACGTGAATCGTGAATGCTCAGCCTGTGAGAGGAAGTCGGGTAAGTAACTTAATAATTAAGTGTGCAGAATTTCATGCTGAAGAGACTCAAGATTCGCACCGGAAGGATGTAATCATAATTTTTGTGTGCACTGATGGCAGGGCTCACGCTAAGTTTATTATTAGTACAAATTATTACTTTTTATTCGTGTCGCCTTCCAGTGCAGGGCCCCATTGTTGATTCTGTGCCGTTTGTTCATGTTTGATTAAAGAAGACGTAATTAAATTCGCGATTCGCGAATGATCCGAGTCTAATTTTAGGGAAGGGATTTTCGTTTTCGTTCAAATATGCGACCTAAATAATTTTCGTCCCTAGGGCCAGGATTATTAATTAAAACCAGCGAACTGCTTGGACCGTGTGGCCGTGGCTCAACGATATATTTTCCCAATTTAAAAGAGTAAGCGTAGACAAAGAAAGCAAACTGTAAACTGTAGACGTAAACAAAAAGATAAACAAACGCAGGCAGGAGGATTTTGATCAGCAACTAAATCCCCGAACGAGCACACACAGACATAAACAGCTAGAAAGTTGGGTCATAAAAATTCAAAATTGTAAATTGCGCGCGCAATAATATCTTTGGTTTATATTTATTAGTTGGCAGTTGGATTTGGGTCAAAAGGGACTCGCGTGTAAGCGGGTTGATAAGTGCACTACGGCAGAGCACGGAGGACATGGGCACAATTTATATAAATGACAAGTTATCTAAATTGTTTGCTTGCGCGAACTGCCTCAGTCCGACCGTCAGTATTGTGATGGCTAATATAAAGTTTGCATGTTGTACGTGCACGTAATTTTTTGCATTTCACATTTTACAAGCCACGAGGGAATCCGCAAATAAATTCAGGCACTTTACGTTCCTTTTTTGCTTATATAGGATTTTCGGAGGATGGGAGACCGGATGATTGGTCTCTGGCTTGATAGCAGCAGCGCACAGCACGGCTTCAGCGTCAGCGGTCCAAGTAAACAGAACGAAACTTAGAAACTTTATGGGTGTAAATATACTATTATTGCAAATTGTATTATTGTTGCGTATTTCTTCTACTACCAGTGACTACTGCTACTATGCCTCTGTCCGTCTGTCTTGCTCTATTTTCCAAGTCAGACGCACGGATGGACCGGACAGCGTGCTCGACTGTCGGAGGTGAACCTTTGACGCGGTCAGTTTCTTGGCTTCGACAAGATAGGCACGCACGAACTTAGGACTTCTGACTTGGTTGGAGTGAATTGGTTTGGGAAAAGATTAAATTGTTTTCTTGCTTCTGCATCCAGGCTGACCTTTGACTTTTGCTGCACAAGGTAAGCTGGGGTAGTCTCTGGATTCAAGTTAATTCAGTTTGAGATTAAAGCTGGAAAAGAGGACCGAAGATGAAAAGGTTGGAAGAGGTTCGAAGTTTCTTCAAATGTCAAAACTTCAGTAGAATTGTAATTTCGTGAGAGCCGTCTCCTGTCCACGCCTGGAACTCGCTGGCCTGTATAGTGCCCTGCATCAATCACTCGTTTACCTGCCACGTCCAAAGCAGTAAACTCAATGACAAAACCAAATTATAAAATCCATGTCTTCATCCTCAACTTTTTAAATGCTGAACCATACATCTTTAATCAGGTACATGAGATTCTGGCACTGGCAACAACAGAACACTGAACGAGAGTAGACATGATTGAAAACGAAAGCATCTCTGATTGCCAAACCGTATCGCAAAAATGAAGACGTCCAGAGCAGACACAAGGCCGGCCAATCCAACTTTCCTTTCTTTCACTTGCCGTTCCTTTTCCCTTCCCATCCCGTGTGTGGTTCCTTGGTTTAATTCAATTGATTTAATTTTGGGATTCAACCAAGCGTGCTCCGCTCGTCTACCGACAAACTAACACGGCACCGTTTTTTGCGAATGCGAATTGAGATGTATAATAAGATTAGAGATTCTAGTATTTGATCGTCTTCGTACCACACCGTACGCGTACACGTTATGACATGGGAAGGTGAATTAAGTAGAGTAGAATAATTGAATTTCGTTTCAATGTGCACCAGTGGCAGCAGTTCAAAGAGATCGGGCACGAGCTTCGGAAGCAGGACATGGACCTGGGCAGACTTATCTTGATGTATTTATTTATTGTGAAAGTAATCTAAAGTATTAATAATGTTGACCAATACAATTTAATTTACTTGTGCTCATTCATACGTGCAGGCATTCGCTCCTCGGTAGTCACTTGTCTTTCTCTCCCATTAATAACCCTTGCCTACAGTAGGGTTAGTGGACTGGAAGTCAGGTTGGCCGAGCTGGCTTAGCCTCAGCCTCCGCAGCTCAGCTCCGTTTCATTATAATCAAGTAAACAAAATTATTAGAGCAAAATCCAATCCACTCTCGCTGTTCTAGAGAACAAATAACACAGCTCTTGACTTCCAGGAAGGCCACGGCAGAAAGACTGTGTAGATCGCCTGGTGTGCAAAACAAATAGAAAGTGGAGCTGATGAAAGAGAAAAGTAAGTTAGCTCATAAATATCTGCGAATTGTCCACAAAATATTTTTCAATGTCAACAAGATGTATTTTTTATACGTGCACTTTATCTTGGTCACTTTCTTGCTTGCGTTCCATTTTAGAAAAAACTTTCTTCTCAAAGTATTCTCTCCTCTTCCTCACTACTATCGTAGAGAGAGTTAAGTCCATGTCCGTGTAACTCGGTATGTTTGTTTTTCTCCTAGATCCGATCACTGTCAAGAGTCCGAGAGACTTGTGCCTTGTGTGAACGAGTACAGAAATAGGTCATATATCATTTATACAAAGTATACAGTGAAATATAGGTTCTGGTGTGGAAAGTAGAAGGAGCTCGACCAAAGTGTTGCGAATTGTGTGTAGTATTTACTGACACGTCCAACTGTGGCCGCCGTTGCTGGCAGCGCGCAAAAGAAAAGAAGTGTGAAGAAGATTTGATGTTTCAAAGTTTTGTTCACACCTTCAGATTATATACGGCCCAAATCGACTACACTGCCCTGGCCTGTTCTGACCCAGAAGATGCAGCAGTGGCAGTGGTTTATCTATAGCAAGCCACGGGCCAGCTATACCCAATTTAAACAGTTTGTGCTGCTGTGAGATGACTTTCTCCACGTACAAGTTTCTCACAGTATATTTTAAATTTGTGTGGGAGAAACTTTCCACTCTCTTTCTTCCTTCTTTTAGCTTTCCTGCTTTCTTTGTATTTTCCGTATATTTTGTTCTCAAGAACAACATTCCTCTTGAACGGGCAACATGAAATGCAGATTATTTTATAGGCCATATAGTACATCACGGCGATATAGGCCATCAGATGTTTTGTACCGTGCTCAGTCAAAGGAAGGCAATAACGGCCGTAACAAGTAGTCGGCAAAAGAAGTGGCGAAGGAGGAGGAGCAACATTGCAATTTCTTTAACACTTTTATTTCCATCCTTTCACTTGCTCGTTCCCTATTCGCAACATTTCAAGCCAACAAAGGTTTGACAGTTGTTGAAATTATTCTTCCGTGCATCCGCGCCAACTTTCACGGAAAATTCCTGAGATGCTCCTTGACTTTAGCACTTGTGAAGTTTTGAACTTTTTCCCTTGTCGACATCTTTCGTTGTGATCCCCGACGGGCGAATTATTTTGCTACTGCTTTTAGGATTGGGGGCGATGGGGCGATTCATTATAAAATGGTACTATTAATTTTCTGTAACTAAACCTGGAATGTTACGAGACCGCTTGAGTGGTTGATTGATCCAAAAATGCATGCACGCAGTACGTAACGCAACGGAACTTGCTTTCTGTTGAAAATGCTCGACCAGGCGTTGAAGTCAATCAATCTCAGAGTCAGACAAACTTGTTGTTGGGACGGAAGTTTGCTCGGCTTGGATTTTATTACAATGCTCGCTTGCCAGCTTCACATTGAGAAAATCAAGAAAAGGCCCAAAGAGAAAAATTTGTTTTATTGAAATTCTTTGCCAAAATACTTGCACTCTGTTCGTGTGTAACTGGATCCTCAACCCTCCATGCTTTGAAACCTGAATACAATGATGATAAGGTATACAAATTGCCGTGGCTTGGCTTGGCTACTAACTAGACGTGGACAAACAAGCATTCCGAGCTCCGGCGAATTCAGTCTCTGCACATGGCATTATTCTGGTTTCTTCTTTCCTGTTAATCTTGTAAAACTTTTTATAAAGTTAAAACAATAACAATACAAAACTTGTGCAGCTTGTACTATACTGTGATGTTCATGGAAAAAAGTTTCTTCTCTTGTTCGCGTTTCTTGTCTTTGATCAAATCAAATTAGCACTAATATTGACATGGAATAGACCCTGAAAGTAGTTAACCGAATCTGACGCCCACTGGCAATACAATCTAAAAATGGACCAAATACATTAATTTAATGTGCACGTATACAAACTTTGAACTCAGAGCACAAAGTTGTCGAATATTAATCATGATTACCGATACGCAATGGAAATAAATGTACCAGTGTGATACAACGCTGTGAAGTAGTGCTGACCTGCTCTTCTGCTTATTCCTATTCTGAAAAAAATGAGGAATACGATCACGTTTATAATTCCGAGCCGAGAAGAAAACTTCGGGTGAGAAATTGTTTTTCTAAACTTCCCCAGTTTCATGTTTACAGCACACGCGAGAAGGATCAGGCTCTATGCTCAAATTGTAAAGGTTCCCTATTCGATATTTTTAACTGCCGCAGCAGTAAACCCAGAAATGGCTACAAATCCCAGAATAATGTGCATAAAGAGGCCGATCTCTCCTGGCGCAACGCAGAAGATGCATATGCATATGAGAATACTTTAGAATTTTGAAACCCAATATCACGCCATGGCGGCACGAACACGAACTGCAACATGATACACGATACAAGAATGTATTCTTGTTTGTTGTATTGGGCGAAGCCTGGCACAGTTGTTGTGTGCCAAGAATATAAAAATGGATAAATTTTGGACGAGTTTTTATGTCGTTGTTTCCTGAAGATATATTATGAGCACGAGCCTTGGATACTTGGATATTGTTTCTTCCAAGCAGGCAGACGCAGACGAGGATCTGGTCCGAGACAGGAACGAAACAACAATACGCTGAGCAGCCGGGCAAGGAACCTGACATGCGATGCCAGTAGCCGAAAAGAAATTAGGCTTTTGGGACACACAATGTACACGATAAATGTATTTATGTGTGAGCACTTCGAATATCAACCATAAAAGCGGAACTGGTATTACAATGCATGCTGCATGCCAGTTCTTGAGTCGGAGAAAGAAGCTCATTGCAAACTTTACAACACTTTACTCCAGCCCACGCTGTTGTGCTGCACATTTCTTGAATTATAGAGATAATACAACGGTGGACTACAATACACACATTCACGGCATCGGAGAAGGATTCACAAAAATTGTGAAATAAATCACTGGGAAATGGTACAGGAATAGCAGTAGCGCTCTAGCAAATGTTCAATACAATGACAGGCCGGTGCAATGTGTTTTGCGAGAAGCGAGAACAATGTATCGAATTTTCGAATCGAATCGTAAGAATAAAAAACACAAGCAAGATGTTGCATGGTACAGTCAATTGCGAACGAGGACAGCAAAAATGAAGACCGAATACAGGCGCGCAATCAAAAGAAAAGGCTTGGCTATCGATGTAGGAAATTCAACATCCCACCGAAAGAGAATGGTTCAGCACACTCTTCCCTGAGTCCAAGCAAGCGATGAACAATGTTGAAAATTCGCTAAATAGGAAAACAAGAGAACGGAGCATGCAGCGCGGCGTGTGAAAGGGTCAACCAGACGAGGTGGTAGCGAGACAAGCAAAGCAAAGCAAGCAAATCAAAACAGTAGCAATCAGCAGTCGTGACACTTTTCCCACACGCTAGCGCCAGGTAGAAGACAAATGGTCCCGGTCGAAGTGAAACCAACTGATTTATGAACGTGTAGCATGTGTGGTTTGTGTGTAACTGGAGCGTGTGCAAATTGTATAGGATGGCGTGATCGTGTTCGAAATACAAGTTATTTAAAGTCTTGCATGAGGCACGTACGGGATTGAAACAGCGGTGCTGCACTAATTACAGAAGGGATCAAGTGAATAAGGCTGAATACTACAAGCACCCATTGTGCGCCCTAATTTTGGACGCACGCAGACGGCACGAGAGAAAATGTCAAGCTGAGCCTGATGAGCTTTGTTTTGTCAGCTTCTGTTTGTGTGGGCGCGGACCAGATTCAGTGCCTAGAATTTTGTACAGCGGGGCCGGCAGAGCAGTAGCTGGAGCATCATTTCCATTGATTGCACTGAAATTGATTGGGTGTGAGAAACTTTAAATCTGGTTTGAATGAGTTTGAATAAAACAAACATAAACAGGGAGTCTATGTTTACATTAGCTCAGGCGCGGCGCAGTTGTTGAACGTGTTTTCCAAATTGCCTATCACGTAATGCGATTCATAGACTCGAGGCTCAACGCTCGAGCATTTGGTGCTTATTGATTTTTGCTCTACATTGTTCTAAAACTCAAAAACTTGTTGGACTAATGCTTACGCACACTTTGGGCTTCTTGCACTCGGTTCACAGGAAACACACAATCGACGATTCAATTCATTAAGGATGAGGATGGATAGACGGGAGCCGCTGTTGTCCGGTTTTGTTGTACTAATGCACTTTAGATTAGACAACTGGAGTCTCCACGAGCCTAAGTGCCAGAGCTGACTGAGTAGCAGAGTAGAACCGGTTGGCAGATGGTGTGGCGGTAGAGAAAACAAAAGCCACCAGCTCATTATGAGCACATTGACCTTGCAGCAGTAAAAGCAGGGAAATGGCAGCAGCAGCAGATGCCCGACCTGCATGTTCGAGAACTCTCATTAAGAATTTCAAAGAAACTCTAGCTCTACTCGAAGTTTGCAAGAAGGTGGAAGTAGAACCTCCTGAACTCCCTGGCCTATGGGATTAGCTAAGCCCGAACGGCAAAGTAAGTGCCTGGCATTTCCACTGTAACGGCAATGCAAAATGAAATTGAATTGTAATATTTTATGACTGCTTAGGGAAAAAGTTGAGGAACGAGCAACAGCAATTCAATTGCTATAAGTTTCCGGGTCTCTCAGCATTTTCACATTGTAAAACAGGTCGAGTCGACTTTAACATAAACAATGAAATGGCTGCGACAAAGTATGAAAATGTCACTCAATGCGGGCGGAAACGGTAGAAGGGGAATAATATGTCAACTGATAATCTTTTTCCCCTGAACTATCTTTTATATCTTATAAAATATTCACGAGATGCGAACGAAAGAAACCAACCAAGCAGCGGCAGCAGAAGCGTTTCTTTGACTGGTTCATTTTCATTCTGAAAATGTCACGTTCACATTACGGTTCCATTATTGCCCTGCCCAACCGTACCATTTGACTCCCTGCACAGCAACTGCAGCATCTTCGGCTTCGGCGTAAATGCAAAATAGAAGCATGACAGCTTCGATGAATGAGTCAGGGAGACACTTTCGTTATGGGTCACAGCATCTATGCCCCTGTCTTTATCTCGGCACTGCTTCTAATCCCATCAGATTTCTAATCAAATATGAACGCAAGAGATGAAAAGATTTTTGAACTGTTCAGTGCACTGTTATCGTACATAATGCACATGAATTCAGCATTGTTCCTTCCATGTCCTTTCTTTTTTGTCACGCTGTCAATGCCATTAGGAAAATTTCACGTGCACTTCCAATTCCAAGACTTCCTCTTCCATTTCTCGATTAAAGTGCCACACATAAGTCTAAATTCTAAATATTCAGAGTGCAGGTGCAGGAAATCGGGTTAATGGTATACAATCTTCTATCGCCAGCTAGTTGCAGGTTGGTACGCAGTACAGGGATTAACTTTCTTCTTTTGAGTATGACTTTCTCTCCTCGAAGAGTGCGTGGCGTGCAGGCGATGAGATGCTCAGAAATCTATTTTAATGCATTCCAGCATGCATAATTCCAGATCAAAGGCCTGTCTGCCTGCCATCCTTGCACTACTCGTTCACTGCTGCTGAACGAGAACAAGATGAAGGAGAAACGACAAAGTCACAGCCGCACTCCTTCAGACGCATTTTCTATTTGGAATGCACGGTGCATTCTGTGCATATTTATCCAGCACACAAACAGCAAGCTTCAAATACAACTTGATCACTTGATGAGGTTTTTGGGGTGAGGGCCCGGGTTCTTTTGATTTTACTAACCTCAATAATTTACATGTAAGGCACGAGGTTTGGGTTTCATTAAGTAATCATGGGAGCGTGGCTGGTGAAGAGTGGTTGAATGGGTCAGTGATTACCAGGCCAAATTTCAGTGGTTCTTTTGACTCTGTGTGACTCCATTCAACTGGCACGATGCCCTGAATCCTCTAACATGTGTACAACCCATACGTGAAGTGTGAAGTCAAAGATTACTCCTACTCGTGTAATTAATCGCACATAAATTAACCTCTGCATAATGAACTAATGAATATTAGGGAGCGACTTAGGCGGCTTTCATTTTTGCATGTCAACTCAAAACTTTGTGCATGCCGAACAGAAATTAAAACAACATTTGCTGACTTGAGAAGAAAATCCCAGTAAGTACTCGGCCCGGGTGAGAGTAGACGTCAAAAAGGGAAGTCTGGGCAAGACTTAAGCAAAAATGCTTCTGCCGGCTGCTTCTGCTGTGCTACTAATTGAATGTCAAACTTTGTTCCTCTGTTAAATTATTCAAAGGCAGAGCAGGGAAGCAGGGTATGCTAAGCTAGTCGAAAAAGTTCTGGCTATGAAAGTATTAGTCGTAACTTGAAAAAAGTGAAATCAAGTCAAAACAAGAGAGAAAATTCAGCTATGCATAAAACAGTCAGATCGAATACTTTTCGTGCCAACTCGTTGCCAGAACCTATCGGAGTGGCCTCAAATCCGAGCCCACGCAGTCAGCACCAAAAGCGCACCCAGAGCACAGTACACATTGTAAATCATAAATGCTGCGTGAAAGTAAAACTAAAAGTCCTGCGCTAGAATTTTTCTACCACTGCATTACGGCAAGGAGTATTTTTTTACTGTACAGTTTTTAGTAGCTGAAGCAGTCGACTCAAAGTCGAACTCCGGGTTACGGCGAAGTCAAGAGAGCATGAATAGCTAATGAGTGCGAGAGTTAAAAGAACAAGTCATTTAACATTCATATCACACAGCAGTACAGGCACCATGGATAAAGCTGAGCTGCACGGGTTGTAGTGCGAAGTTAACGCTGCTGGCTAGCTCAGGCTGCCTGCATCATTGTTGCAAATGCCAGCGTGGCGCGTTCGTATGCATGCAAGAACGCCGGAAGAACTGACTTTGGATTTTCTCCTCGATGATGTTTCTAATCACGATCAGTCGCTTTCCTCCTTTGTAGTGTGTGCAAACGAGAAATCAAAAGCAAAGCGCAAAACAACATGGCAGCTTTTGTTATGCTCTTATGGGTCCAAGCCGAGTTGGAATACAAAAAAGTTTCCAAATTAATAAACTTTGCTTAGAAGGTTACATTTTTAATATCCTCAAAATGCAGCCCACGACATGGCGTGGACTTTGTATTTGCATTTGCAGCACGAGCGCTTCTCAAACCCTTTCACCATGCAAAGTGTTTAATATGCTCGGAAGATCACCAAACAAAGCGCATAAAAATTATACGTGCATTATTCAAGACATCCGGCTGCCGGCACTCCGCGTCGCAGTACTTACTTGCTTTGATGCCTTCAGCAAGGTGCAGGATTCCAATCGTTGTATAAATTCTCCACAACTGTACAATCACATTCACACTAAAAATGGTTTTCCGTTTGGGGATATTCATGGTAAGAGCTGGGCCGTCAAGGCGGGTAGTTGACTTGTTAAGGTATACTGACAATCTGTCAGGATTCGCGTCGATCTTCGCACTGGCAAGCACTAAATCTGTCGCGTGGATAGTTGTGCTCGGTGAAAATGTAAATATTCACGCACACGGTAGAATATTCAAGTAATTGCTGGACGCACCATTATCTAATTAAAATTATGGGCTTAGTGGTCAATAATGCATGAAGCACACAGTCAATAATCTGTAACTTACGTAAACTATTAGAATGCGTTGAGAAAACCCGCAACCACTGACCACGTTAAAATTACAGCGTAACTGCTATTGGCTTGTACAGGCACTAACATTAATGTTTTACAATACTGATGAATTAATTATGAAACGACGGCACTGCACTTACAGCCAGAGGAATACGCAATTATCTTTTGCACCAATAAACGCATGCTTTCCTCGATAATTATCATAATTATTCTAATTTATTCACAGAAGTGTTGTCGGCTTATTCACCCACGCCACGCCACGCTGCAATTGCAATTAAATACCAGGGAACAAAAGCCGTCGCAGTCGCAGGGCAACCACTGAACCGATGTCAATAATCTTCTTGGCTGAAGCATCGAGCAGGATAATGAGAGAAGAGGAGGAATTATTGTTCAGAGTGACGAAGGAGGAAATGGAAAAATTGAATGAATGAAAGACCACACTTTCTCGCACTTTCTTCGTGTTCGGTGGTCCGGTGCAAGTTCAGCCTGTGGAAGCAGACGAGGGCGACGAAGCTGCCTTGTTCTTTATCTCGAAATTTTGAATTAAACACTCCTCGTGATATATTACTTTCTCTTTGTCTCAACACTTTCTTCCCAGAACAGAAAGTTTAACACCGGCAGCTACAAGGGCTCGGTCTCACTAAAGTTTCTATTAACACGAGCATAAACCGAGAGCAACTGCTTCCTACTTTCATATTTTATTACTCTATTTTTATATTTGTAATCATTTTAACGCTCTCTGAATTTTTCATGTTCCCCTTCCTTCCGCACTCCGGCTGAGTCTTTTGTTGCAGTACAGGGCGGCGGTGGCACGGTCTCATTTCATGCACACACCTTGCAGTACTAGTACGAGTGTTAATTGAAAATACGTCGTTGTTATGTTCATCTTATTATTGATGCTGACTCATCTCATTCTTGGCTGCGCTGCGGTGTGATGAATGATTTGCCACGCGTAGGTGTGCTGAATTTCTCAGAGCACGCTCTGGCCTCGGTTTTCATTTCGCATTCGGCGTGCTGTGCGGTGACTGTGACAGGGCCAATTTAGTTGACGAATGCGACACGGGGCGAAGACAAAGGTAAAAAGAATCAACATGTCAAGCCGGAACAAATTTACAATTAATTTATTTTGTCACAACACAACGAGCGAGGAAGGAAAAGTCATTCATTATTATTTCTGCTGCTTCTTTTCACACGCAGGCGTTCGCAGCAGCGGTGGAGATGAAACCTTTGTTGGATTAGCAATTACTGTCGTATCAGAAGAGCAGAATCGGAGAAGGACGAGTTGCATTAACAAGACAGATAGACCAGCAGACACCGAGCACAAAAGCGAGACCAATTTTGTACGACGTGTGTCCGCGTCCGTCCACAAGATGATGGCACGACAAAAGGGCAACGCCACAACCACTCCAGGGCGAAAGAGGCTGGGTGAAAGAGATTTCTTGCTTTAGTTACTTTTTGAATGAACAATGCAATTCCAATGCAATGCAATCCTGACTTGACTTGGTCTCGCCTCGCTCGCAGAGTCGTCGTGCCAGTGCCAATGCCAAGTCGGCACGGTGCTCAAAGGAAACTTGGAATTGGACCCTCTTCTGAGTCTGCCTTGGTCTGGCTGTATCTTGTCTCGGAAGATGAAACAATTTGAACTCGTCTCATGCGCTGTTATTACTCTTATTGAAACCGGCTCCTTTTCTTGTTACACAACTCACTTTCTCCGCATTCGTCTTGTATTTCTTAAATTTCCTCCTTTCCTTCACTTTTTTGCCCGCCGTGCCTCTTTCCTGTGAGAAATCGATAAAACACCCTTTGAAACCACTTATTTTAATGGAAAGTCAAATTTGAGGATGTTGTTTCTTCGACTGCGTCTGTGCTTTGTTGGCATTGGCGTAGCTGAGGGAGTTTAGTTGAGATTATTGCAGCGCAACGCTGACTGGGTTTGGGGAAGGAATGCGGTTCCCAGGATTTATGTCCATGAACCCCACAAGATAACCGCCACCGAACTGCAGCACTATTTTATTGTCAATGAAATAATCGCAGAAATTATTGCGATTATCTCCTGTCTGCTTCTCCGTTCACTGCTCACATTAAGTCAATTTGATTCAGATGATCTTTTCACAGGGCGGACGATCTGAGCTGGTCTTGAACAATTTTATCCTCTTCCGGCTTTGTCTTTTGTAAAGTTTCTCTGACTGGAGATCACTTTTCAGCGATTCTTTTCTCTTGTGTTGTTAGTGATGAACTCAATTCTCAGTGAAGTCAGCCGGTTACCCGTGCCACTGTAAAGTACCGTAAAGACTTGAGCAGTAAAGAATCAATCGAGTGAAAATATTTATATACAACAGGATTCGTTCGCTAATAATGTATTTCTCGATTATCGTTGTGCCGCTCTCTTGTATGGTACGAACACACGCACACACGTACCCAATTTTGCCTCACGTATTTCTTGTAAATCTAGTCTATCATTTTGTATCGCTCCATTAGCTTCTTTCTTCCTTCTCTTTTTAAACACTAATAATCAGAGTATTGAAGCTGCTGTCACACTTTGCACTGTTGGAACGGGTTTATTGGTACTTTCTCTTTAAAGCAATGTTGCAATTACTTTCGGTGAGCATTCACAAATCAGGCCCAGGCCAGTCTTATCTAGCCGATGCACTACAGAACTCGAAATTCAAGTTTGATTCACACGCAGGCAGGGGTCGATCGAGACGAGGTACGGAACGGAGTTAATATGTATCAAATTTCATCTGACTATATTGTGTGAGTTCGCTCAATTTTCCTGCAACGAGATGATTAGCGAGGATAAGCAGCTTTCTGTCGCTGGCTTTCACTGACTGAGTTCCTTCCTGCTTATAATAATGCACCCATTCACAATGGTTCGCGTTCACGTTCACAAGTTCACCCCAGCAATAACAATGCAATTTGAAGGTATCAAGTTACCACTCAATTGTCGCACACGAATGAGTGACTGTGAGTGTGAGCGTGCATCAGACAGTTGAACTCTCTTTGCTCAGCACTGAACTGGAGTACCGGTCTCACCACGACTTAATCTTATAATCAAACCACTCCGATGAAATGTACACTACTGCCACAAGGTCCCAGTTGCAGAAAGTAGCAATTAAATTGATTGATTTATAATTGCATTCTTCGTGTGTCACCCTTCTGTTCACAACTCGCTACAGCAATAATTACACCCTACACACGGTCACGAACCCGGTTCACTTTGGTAATTTAATCTGATTCAATAAAATGTTTAACCCCTTGACACTGACTTCGTCGCGCACCGAAGCACAACCCCTTTTTGTTTCATGGGTTATTAAGTAGGCTGGGCACTGCAGGACTGCAGTGGAAATGATTCAGAAGGGGTACCGGAGATTGATGCACAAGTTGTAGCGATGTTGTGTCTCGATGGTGGGTCAAGCTAGAACTGAAACTTTTTCCTCAATTTACTCGCACTACAATCCACTTTCTTCGTACAATGCACCCGGCCGGGCTTTCTACGGTTCTTTCAGGCTTTACAGCGTACAGCCCGTGCCAATATACGGCTACGAAGTTCCGGGGTCTCTTTCACTTTTGAAAGCACGATGTACGCGTATCCTCCATGTCCAGAGCTGAGAGCCCGGTCCTAGCCAGCCTCTGCCACGCTGCTGGTTCACTGTGATTCGATTCCGCATCTTCGTATGCACAGATTCGAAAAATGGGCAATCTGTATACATTACCCATTACACAACAAACTATTTTGCATATTCTATTTTTCCTATTTTGAGAGAAATGCTCGGGCTTCAAGCTGCTTCGGAAAGCGAAACATTGTTTCACATTGTCTCAAGAGTGTTCGCTGCATACTTGCTCACAATTTGAAGATATTATCCCAACCCGTGTTCGCATGACCCATAGACTTAAATCATAACACGTTTGTTACATTTATATTGCTTCTTTTGTGTCTGGTAACAGTATTGAAAGATCTTGTTCAAGATTGGTGCGTATTGCGCAATGCATGTTCAAAAATATCAAAAATGTCTCGTTTTATGGCTAATGCATGCGGCATGGCATGCACTCAGGAACATTCGGGTTAAGAGGTCACACGGGCCAGGTCAGAGGCATCCATTTTCATTTCCATCATAAAAGAGATATCTCGAGACAAATTGCCTCAATGGAAATGATCCAGTTCAAGTATGAACACCGCGGCGAAGTACCCACTTCTGTGTCATCACAACAAATGCAATGCAATATGCAATGGCATTTGTATTGTTTTCCTGTGTGTGTTTGCGGTATTTTGGGGTCCTGGGATCATTTTGCTCCAGCAGCACAAAACAATCCACGCATCTGCATTACTTCCGCTAGATACTCGATTGAATCTTGTGAGTGAGTGTGAGTAAATGGTTTTGGATGTTTGGAGATGAGTGAGCACTCGAGTTAATTCCATCTTGTTGTTTGGTGAAAGATATTATGTGGTCTGGTCGCAGATAAGTTATTCATCACGTGTGCCGAAGACGCACGAAATTCGAGGTATTCCTACGGCGAAGTGAATAGAAGTTAGCTGAGAGGCTTGCGGACACTTAAGAGAATGAATTATGAGACGGGCCTTTGTGTGGGACAGAGTGCGTTTAATTAGCGGTCGGTTCTCCGTGTTCTTGCCTCTCAAGAGCTAACAATAGACTTGGGCAGGCATGGGAATCTGTATCTCCTTCCGTGGACACTGGTATTCGCTTCCTTGAGAGCGCTTCTATGTCTTAATCTTGAAATTTCATCAAGGCTCTCAACGCATGCAGAAGACGAGATAAGCCGAAAGTGAAACACCAAGACGGTGATGGGATGAATAGCAAATATTTATTAAATCCGCTAATGTTTACCCACGACAAGCTTTAGTGTCTAGAAAGAAGCTTCTGCTGAAGTTGCAGTCCCCTGCACGAGCTGGATTCAGGTTGCATAATAGTTATAGTTGGCCATTTCAGGTCGGCGCCATCATTATTGCATTTCTTAATCCGAGTACTAAAGAATTCCCGGCTTCTGTGCATCTCGGTGTAATTATCAGATAAGACGACGAATAGTGGTAAATAGTTTGTGGGAATGAACCAGTGTACGGTTAAGTGGCTAACGTAATGTATTCATTTTAAGAGCCCCAGGAAGAATATTTGTGCACTGACATTGATACACACGTCAAAATCCTTGACCAGGACAAAACAAACAGCACGCAACAAGAATTGGAACTTAAAAAATGTCGGATTGAATCTTGTTTCGTCCCGTTGTCACATTTTGCTTTAAATGAAGTGAAGAAATTAACTAGTAAACAGGGCGCTAAAAGGACATGGTGGGATGGAAGATTGTATTACCATACAATCAGGAGTCGATTAAATCGAAACAGCAGCATGTTGAGGCCTAGCTTTCACAGCTTTCATGCCTATGTTATGTATTTAGCTGAGTCGAACACAATGGTGTCGCGTCGTGAGTTGCCGAGTTCATGAAGCTTCGCAAATGAAATGTTTGTGAATCACGATTAGAATCTTTCATAATAAAAACCGAGCACGGACACGGACAAGTGTGCACGTTGTGTTAATCGAATTTGGGAACAAGGGGAAACTTCGCATAGTTCCATTAATGTTCGTGCCGCATTTTAACGAAGACGACTCGATGCCGCCATGAAACACAGTTCAAAATTTCGTCGCCTGCGACGAATTACACCGCTTTGTGTGTACCGTCTCTCCGAATATGTGAATTTCGAATGCATAAAAATATATTTGGCATAAGAAAGGCTTTGAATTATCAATTCTAAGCCAAGCGCTACCAAGATGTAGTGCTTCAGAAGCAAAGGAATGAGAATCTGAATTTTTTATTGCATTGCGTAACATTGACATCGTTATTATAGATTATGAGAAAATGGAATAAATGGTCAGGAAGAGGAAGATGACGATGACAGTGCGATTGCCAAAGTACAATATTCATAAAAAGTGGCTGTTAAAATGTAGACGAATTCTGTGCCTGGCCCGAACATTGTAACCATTCAAACTTGGTTATTGTCTTTCTGTCGTCTGTAATGGGTTACACCCGTGCACTTTCGCCCCATTGCATTGTAGGACCGCCTGGCATTAAACAAAAGAAAAGCCATTGAACTATAACTGTATGCAACGATTATTGCAATTGCCATTACTTAACATAGAATTGTATAGAGTCAGTCTACTGTGCCATGAACCCTCAATAACCGACTCGACGGAATACAAGATTCGAAACAATTGAATGCCAATTTCTCATCGAAACGAAATTTTTATTGGCGCTTTGTGCATATTTCCCAGTCAGTGTAACATTTTTATTCATTCAATATTTCTCAAATGTTTTACGACACTATCTCCATTAAAATTCGGTGGTACGTGAGCGCAACCATCAGAAAACTTGAGACTTCGGCTTCAGGCTCGCACCTTCCTCATTCATTGTAGAACGAGCCACCTTGAAACTGGCTACTGGTATCAGTTATCGATGGTCTGTCGTTGAACACACTGATCATTGCGCATCAAACGGGCTTGTTTGGGCTCCCTTTTGAGCACGAATTATATTTCGGTTAATGTTTGCATTTTGCTTTGCACCGCAAGGTTATTCTCACAAGGGCAATTCATTTTTCACACGAAAAATAATCCACCCACTCATTGTGAAGGAGAAAGTATTAATTTTAAAACTGTCACTTTATCGTGCGTGGAGCTTGGGGAAGATATATTGAGCACCACAAATGAGAATCAGATTTTGTTTCCCGCATATTTTACAGTATACAGTTGGCTAACGCCTGCTTGCCTAATATTTTGTATCAAGTTGTAAATATTAGAACAGGCGCTCTCAAACAGGAGAGCAAGAAAATGTCATTAACATATAACTATAACACAAGGATTACCTCAAGCATTTCCAGACCGCCATTATTGATAATATTTTGACGTTCTGCATTTGCGCACTCCGCACGATTCCATCAGCTAATAGCGTCCCACGTTTTTACGTCAGCCAACTTCAACCTAGATCACATGCCGTCTTTCAAGCTCCACG
Organism: Mesaphorura yosii; assembly: GCA_009869945.1. Classification (NCBI taxonomy): domain Eukaryota; kingdom Metazoa; phylum Arthropoda; class Collembola; order Poduromorpha; family Tullbergiidae; genus Mesaphorura; species Mesaphorura yosii. The sequence continues at coordinate 37,959 of WIXG01000243.1, read as the reverse complement.
TATGAAGAATTCTGTGCAGAAAACCTTGGTCTGATTTGGGAGAAAGTTAGGAATAGAATTTACCTACAACATAAAAGTACAATTAGGGGCGAAAAAGAAGATAGATATCGTCATCATCTTCAAACTCTTATACGTAATCTACGCACAAGGCAAACAGCTGCTGCTTGTCTGAGAGAGAAACAAGTCATTAATCCTTATTCATCAAAAGAAAGAAAGTGTACATGCAAAATGACGAAGAGAAAGAAAGTATGGAAACCAAAAAGTGGTACGGCCAAGCAATGCAAGCCTGAGCTGAATTCTCTGGGGAATATTAGTCCGCGTTATTCCTTGGAGGCATCAAATTGTTGTATCCAAATTCCGTATTACGCACACTGCGTATCGCGTACTATTATTATTAGGTAGCAGGCGTCAGCAGCACCTTCATCCGAATCTGCTGCGGCAGTTCCAGCACCAGGCGTCATATCAAAACAAGAAGTGTGCTAACGCTATTATGAATATTAAGAGCGAAAGCAGGCGGGTGAAAAATTCAAAACTTTTCCTAAATCTTACCGCTCTGTTTCTGGTAAACAAATAACGACGAAACATTTCCCATTCTTCTTCATTGAATATTATCGTTACCCCAGACCGAGACCCTCACCCGCTAGACGAAACAGACATGCAAAATTTGTAAGTTTACGCAATAAAGAAAGGCAGGGACAAAAGATTCTTATAGTCTTTTACAATGGCTTGCCTTAGCTATTACACTTGTGCTTTAGCACAATGCGTTATCGTGCTCGCGTCGTATTTCAACCCTTCATGTTTCTTTCTCGAGTTTATTTTTGTGGTGTAATAATAATAATGTCTGACACAGAGTTTAGAGTTAATTAAGCCAGCGGATTTTATGTCACGAAACATTCAAAGCGCTACAATAAGACCACAACCGCGGAGGGGAGAGAAAACTGGCCCGGATAAGGGATGGGTTATTACTGTCAAAATTCACTCCTCAAGTCCGCAGTCGCGCGATTCAACTTAAATAAATGCATCGAAAGCGTAAAAAATAATATCGTCTTAGTCATTCTAGAGAAAATGTAAACCCCATTGCTTCGCAACTTCGAAGTTAGAAAATTGCCTGGAAAAGTAGAAGATTTCTCAATATCGCCATCCGTTGGTTCCCCATCGTCCAAGGGTTAATTGAAACTTTCTATAGTGGGCGAACGCTTTTTGTTGAAACTCATCTACGCAGTAAGTAAATGCTTTAATTGCGATTGCACTAAATGTGGGCTCCATGATTGCATGTGCATTAACAATATAAAAATGGTATCAGAAAAATGTGAGATGGTGGAGAAAGATAATTGAGAATGCAAAAAAGTTCTCACACCCCGCCATTATCTTGATGACTTTTTCAAGTAATGTCGGAAGTCGAGTATGGGCAAAGAAATAGTGAAAAAGTGAAGAAATGCCACACATTTGGCGAATGCTTCGAATATTGTGTCACTGCACCGCACATTTCGAAACTTTGAATTGAAGGCTAAAATATTACTCCCATACTTTCACTTTGCTTCGCCTTTGCGGGAGCGATTAAGAAAGAAATGTGTCAGAAATACGCAAACTTCTGCCTCGTTCTTTGGTTTCCAGTTCCAATGCCCCAGCATGAAAATGTTTGTCCCCGTTCCAGCAGAATTCTAGATGTGTGAGTAATGCATTTCTTTCATATTTCGTCCTTTCTCGGAACGAATGTTATTGGAACGAGATGATATACGGTTATATTAGTTGGTCATTAGAGTCGTTAACTTTCATGGTTCGTGCAATTCAAGGCAACGACTGAGCGAGTTTGCATTCAAAACTTTGAACATTAAAACGAAGGCGGGTTTCGCAATAAATATTAGATTTATGCCCGACTGGCGACTGGTGCTGGTGCCCCTTCGTTATACTGTTACCAAGCAGTACGCAAAATGCTCATACTAGTGAGCATTCGGAATTGGAGGTCGATTGTTCACAGTTGAACCAATTTGTCCGTTACAATTAACGCGTGTAATACCGATTCCAGAAATCCACAATTCAGAAACTGGGCCAGCGCAAGCCAGGTGACAACCTAAATCTTTTACACGCCTTGAACACTTTGAAATTCCTTAGCATGAATTCGTCCACGGTGATTAATCTTGGATGATTAATAAATGAGTGCCATCATTTTCTTCTTTATCACCTGTACCCGCACACGCATGATAAATCTCCACTACTGAACCCGGGCCTGGCCTGCCTGGTTGAGCGGAGAGTCAGGTGTCCTTAAACTCACGCGACATCGATGTCTTTGACTTTCATAAAAAATGAGGGAAGTTTATGTGGAAGAATCTCTGAAAATTTTTAAAGATATGAAATAAAAGTTTTCCCAGGCAAGAGGCAAAGCAGATTAAATCATGTGTAAAAAGCCATTACTTGTGCCCATTCCGTTCCGTGCCTTTCCGTCTGAAGTTAAGGAAACGCAAAGCGAGAACATTTTGGTGCATCCTACATGGTAATGGTACAAGATACACCGCACATTATTATTAATCTTGCCACAATGTTGGCTTTCATTAGTTCCTGAATGCCTCATTCTGCTGCCGCCGCTGCTGCTGCTCTGCATATCGGGACACAAAAAACTTTCTCCTCAAAAATAAACTTGTTCGTTCGTTAGGAGTTGAAAGGCCTTTTTGAATAGAAAGCGTGCAGGAAAAGAAAGTTGAGAGGGAAAGAACGAGAAAAGCAAGGCACACCTGATAGCCGCACAATCGTACTTTACTGTCCCCATAATGCGTGGCATGGCAGGCAAGGGCTGGCTGAAACTTCACCGCTTTGTAATAATGACACCAGAATTGAATCCAGCAAAAGACATTCATTTTATAATGGAGACGTCGCGACGACTGCGGCTGGAGCAATAAGAACGCGAAAACGGAGCAGGAATGTTGTTTGGAGAAAGTAAAAGTTGTTTGTGGTTTTTAATCGAAATGACACCAAAGTTCCTTCCTTGTCTCGCTTTCATCTTGACTTTTGTAGTTTCGTTCGTTCGCCTGCGAGGTTTCGCCTGGAATTTGCATCGCGATATCTCAATTCAAGAAGCGGGCAGGAAGCGAAGGGGCCGACGAACTTTTGTTGATTGAGTTTGTGGTGCCGACGCGAAGCGTGGACACTGACGGTACGGAGCTGTTGAACGAGCCAAAAGAACGGCAAGGCGAATGAAGCTGTGAACCGATTTCGGGCCCCGCGCCTGGAGAAAACTATGCCAATTAAGCATTAGATTAAGATCTACGTTTCCTCTGAAGAGAGAAACACAAAGTTGCTTAACTGGAAAGTCACGAAATAGTTTACTACTGCAATTAAACTTATTAATAACTTTCACGGACCAGCAAATGAGATGACACATTTCGCGACAGGGACGCGGCTCGTCTCATTCTGCAGCCTAGCACAAGATTTATGTGCGATCGTTTAAGTTATGCAGTTAACCTTTGTCTACGGTATACACGTCAAGCGATACGTAATTTGAAAAGTTTAAGTATCACCTTTTCGGGTGCGAAAGTTGGAGGCGGGATTATTATTAATTAAGTGTAATTTTAATTTATAACGAGGTCGCTTCCTGTTTCTTGATCACTCAACGGGCTAATTTTCTACATATACGTAGGTAAGAACTTGGAAAGTACAAAAACAGTCGACAGCCTCGTCTATTTCGTCAACCAATATTCCAGTCGCCAATTTTCACATTTTGTCCCATTTGCACATTTACCGCGTTGACGTAATCCGCGTCAGTGCAGGAAAGCTGAGTGGAAAATCCATTTGGATATTGAAAGTGTGTGTAATTTGACTCGCACCTTCATCATTCATCATGGGGCAGCGATCGGTAGAAAAACATTCCCACGATCAACGCGTTGGATTGTGGACGGAATTTGTTGTTCCAGCGAAGTAGTCGGCCCTCGTCCTCAAGAGCTTATTCAATAATGTCAAGTATTTGAAAGCAGCTGTGAATTAAATATAAGTTACTGCAGATATGAATGGAATTAATGTTCTTGTTCCTGCGAAGCCACGGTTGGTTCAGCTTCAGCAATGCTCTCGAAAGCCAAGCCACAGGCTCAGCTTGCGACACGCATGTGGTTAGAATATTGCTATCTGGTCCTGAGTCCCGACCCGACTTTCCCCCGACACTGACTGCATTCCCAGTTGCTTATCTTTCTCTTCATGGAAAAGAGGATTAAGTAAACATTGAGACAATGATGGATGGTTGCAGAAAACAAGGTGATAAATCGCTATTCAATAAACCGCAATCTAACAGGCAACACACCACAGTCAACGCCTGCTGCTGTTTCTGTAGTATGTAATCATAATAATAATCTGGATCACAATGTTGACTAAATGAAAGTCCCCGCTGTCCGCCTCCACCACCGAGGCACTAAGCTAATAATCCTAATATAACACTCCATCAGGACAAGAATGGTAGAGTGAAAGCAATTCTTTTGTCTGCCTGTCATTTTCGGTTTCGACGTTATGCTGGAGCATGTCAGATTCTGCATCATGGACATAATTGTCTTCTATTTCTAGCTCTCCTGATCAAGCTCAAGAATTAGGATCATTCATACATGGAAACTGGGACTTCTACCATGAGGAACGTTACTTCGCTAATGCCGTATTGGCTCATTCATTATCATTGTATTTTGTATTCCAAGGTAGGTTTTGTGTTTGCCATAACCAACTGCAAGTGTACTTTCAAGAAATCCCTCAACAATGCAGGCAGAAGAACATAAACTAGTCATGAAAATTTTGAAGAATAGTTCTCTGTTGTGACGAATTTTCTGAATCGAATAAAGAATTCAGTTCTCATAAAAAAAATTTGAAGAAGCAACACGAAAAATGTGCGCTTCAAATTGCAATTCCGTCGAACCTGTAACGCATGCCTGGCATGCTACATCTTCGTGCATTTTTCACGAGTTGTGAATTTTTGAATCTCATCCTGAAGTCAACAATCTCGGCAGATTGAAACAATAAATCTCGCCAAGTGCCAAGAAGTACGGAGATTGTTTTAAGTGAATAATGCCTGAACTGACAATTGAACAAACCATAAATTGAGATGGATGTAACTTGTCACGAAACGTATGAAAACGCCAATACGTGGAATCTGAGAGCTGGTCTCGTCGATGCTGGTCATTCCCGTGCAACTGATAATTGCAAAACAATCGAAACGAACAACCAGGATGAATATAATCACAATCCTTCAATCGTCAAGACCTTTCTCACGCACGGAACGGAGCATCACGTTCGCTTGATCACGATTGCCTTTCGACACCCTCTCAACACCTTCGTCTGGGCCTTCAATCACTTCTTCAATGCATGTTGCTGTGCAGTTTTGAAATTGTACATATCTGTGCAGCAGACAAGTCTCATGCGGCTCTTAATCGAATCTTCAGAATCGAGAAGATACACTGCTTTGCAATTACGACTGAAACATCGAACATTTGCTCTGCGGTTCGAAAAGATGAACTACGTGAGAAAGTTCTCATTTCTGCGAAAGGATTGAAAGAAAAGTAAAGGCCGGAGCTGCAAGCCAACTCCAATGCGTGCTATACACGCATTAGCACATTAGCAAACAGAAAACCTAAATAACATTGCACCTGTTGAAATTGGAAGAATTCAGCTTCTCTAAACTCGAAATGTGTGTTGTTTTAGTGAACGAGGAACTCAAGCCCCGGCCATGGCAAAATCTTCATCTTCAACGCCTCGTCACCATCCGCATCCCATCAGCCACCAAGTATCTCACACCAAAGTGGCTACTTTACAAACAAGAACACGTCTCGACACTCGCGTCTTGAAGTGGTTAGTAGTTAGAGTGAAACTGGTAACAATGTATTTACATATAATTTCAGTCGAGGTATGCGACTACGTAGCGACGTGTTCAAGCGTTCATTCTGTTGCGGTTCACAGCCAACAATGCTACAGGTTAATTTCATCTTGGTCCATCCAAAATATGGAAAAGAAGAAATTATCGCCCGTCTTTCGCCCTTTCATTCCCGTGCGCGCATGCAGCAAATCGTCTGCGCTCGTATTGTTGCTTAACAATCATTTTCCCATAGAATTCCTGAGGCTACAGAAAAATACTTAAAAAATCATCTCTCGAGTCTCGCATCATTCGCGTCCACATCTTCGTCTTCATTCTCGTCTCTGCTGTTGCTCTGCTGCTGGCGGCCAGCTCCTTCAACTCGTTTTTCATTTCCTCTTCCACTGCTGTTGTATTGTTGTGTAACATGGTTAATATTTTACTCCCAACAATCCAGCTTCCATGTTCACTCACACGGTTTTAAAGTCCACGGCAGAGCGCATAGGTGAAGCAGTGACCTTGATCCTCTCCACACGAGCCTCGCCATCAAAATTTCCATATCGTCTTTCTCTCGTGCTGTACAATTATTATTTTTTCAAGAAAAATGCACTAACCGTGCGATGGCCGTGGCTTGTGATGCATACTAAGCGTATTAAAGCCAAGGGCCATGAGTATGGAACATGTTACACGAACGCGAGTGCGTATGTCGGACGCGCAAGAAAGCAAGAATGAAAGACGCGGAGGAGATGAAGCCCGCAAACAACAATAACTGACAACAGCCAAGCCCAAAATCTTCCTCCACCGACCTTTTCTGGTTATTACGAGATTTCTCTCTTTTTAATAGGAATGGCAGCACGAAATTGGATGTTTCTTTGCCGAAGCAGTATTGTTGCTGGTGAGGTAAAAAGGACCACAGACCAAACCTTAAACTTGGGGCTGGTTTGGTGTAACAATGCACCTGGCGTCGACCGAGTCAAGAAATAAATGCTGACCATCGCATCCTCTTAATATAATTCCGAAGGGTCCTGTAAGGTTATACAAGATTAACATCAAGAGATAAATTAGTGACTACACGAAAAGATACGTTGTTGTAAAAGCCCTAAAGTGCCTTCGGACAGATGCTGACTTTTGTAATTTCTTCAAAGATCACCGTTTTAAAACCTCAAGTCAAGGGAGGGTCTCGGACGCGGACGTCTCTCCTTTTGATTCTGTGCAACTTGAGCCTCTTTTGCACAATAGTTTGTGGTGCCATTCCTTTCATGCACTTGGCTTCTTCATCTCTTGCATCCCCTTCAGTCAGTTCGTCTCCCCGCTGCTTGCGTTTCGCTGACTCCTGTAGGAGCTGTACAGTACAGTGCTACATTCGATAATAAGAATGTTGCACAGTCGAATCATTGGTGTAGGAGTATACCATCAAAATTAAATGTAACTATCAAGTACAAAATAGTTAATTTGTTATCATTCAGTGGCTCAGCTACCAAAGAATTAACTTCAAAATGCAGTAATTGAGTTTTGAGTCGGTTGATCGATTTCCGATAAGGAAGAACTTGGACTGAACATTGGACTCTGATCTGACGAAAATCATTGCGTCGGATATTTGGTTGAAGAATTGTTAATTTGTGATAAAAATTACGGTAGGTAAACGAAATCAGTGAAGTCAATTGTAATAATTATTGAATTTTACCCAGCCAAAATAGCCGAAATAGTGAAACTTAACTTGAAAGGCTCAGGGTTTGATAACATCTAGGACTAGTTTCCTGCGGATGATGCTATTAGACTATAAAGATTTGGCTGCTAAAATATATGAGGTCGTGCACTAGCAATAATGAGAGTCGTAGTTGCATAGGTTGTATCCACCATTTTACTAGAAAACCTTAGCGTGGGTTGGCTTAGCTTGGGAGACATTACACCCGTATTGTTGGTGAGTCGGTATTCTAAATTGACTGTATTCTAATTGCAGCAACTGGGCGAGAATTCCTCTTCGTCCGCGAGTGACTATTTCTGGAATGCAAATTCTCGGACAAAACATAAGTCCTGGTTATACTTCCGCGGCGGTCTTCATTGTTGCTGGAGGGGGTAAGAATCCAAAATCCTGTTCAAATTTTCAACTACTGTTGAGAATTCTGCAGTAGGTTCTGCTATTTGGTCACATTCACAGTAAGCTTTCTAAAAATTCCTTCACTTTCCTAATGTTCTTTTTCTTCTGCTGGTTTAGGCCTTTCTTATATTCTCTACTCTTACCTCAAAAATCGACAAGACGCCAAGCTTGCAACTGACATTGTAGGTCAAGAAGATATAAACTTGCCGATTGCATTAACACACGAATTTGGAAATTACCGTCTTATATGCCAAACCGTTGATCCAGCTGCTTCAGCCTATCTGAACCATATTCCAACTGAGTTTTTTAAATTCAATGAAAAACTGTACACTTTGGCCTCTGACCACTTTACGAAGAAAGTAATATTTCTTAGACTTTACTTTTCTTCTTTATTAGCCGAATCTGCCCATTTTAGGAGGCGTTAACATCATGTTTCTATATTCCGTTCAATCTAGTTGACCAGCTTCAAGTCAGCCCTGGTGATAGGCAGCGGTACTGGAAAGTTATGTTTCGAGCTAGCGAAAACTTTCAAACGAGTTAAAGGCATCGAGAGATCATACAGCAAGGTTGTTACCAGTTATCAACTCCAAAATCGCAGCCCACCAACAACCTACCACTTTCCGCTCGAGGGTAGCTACCGAACAGCAAGGCAAACAATAAGTGTTGATGACCCGGTGCTTTTGTTCCCTGCGCGAGGAAAGGTAACAACTATTTCTTTGCACAATGTCACCTCTGCATACAAATTAGTTGATTCCTAATCATAATTGCTTTAAATTTATTTCAGAGACCTTTGCTCGAGAACATCGAATTTGTTTGCGTCGAGCCGAATCGAGAACTCAGCCTAGGTGAAGCTTTCCAATTGGTCATCCTCCCAAACTCACTGAATGAAGTTGACGACGCAGAAGGGATTCTAGGGAAGTTAAATCTCTTTGTACAGGAGGGTGGTCTTCTTATAATTGCCACAGATTATTCTTGGATCAGGGCAACTAATCAGGTAAATACTTATCATGTCATACGCTGGACACTAGACTGACAATTGAGAATGTTAATGAAGCAAATCTTTATACTAGTGCACTGGATTTGGCGACTTTCCTGTGACGACGAGCTACGAGTATCTCAAGTTGGCCTTAGAAGATCATTTTAATCAAATCTATGAGATCGACATTCCTGACGCTGTAGGAGAGTCATTAAGATCGTGTCGAATACGAAATTGCCACGTAACGGTATGGATACGTAACGAGGCCCCTAGCTTATCACCGTTTCCCAGAACTCTGGACGACGACTAAAGAGTTCAACTTCCAACGTTCAAACTTGACCTACTTGTGACAGTGAATTAATTGAACCAGAGCAAGACCAAGAAATGCAAGATGGAAGGACCAGCTGTGAAAAGACAAAAGCTATTGCTGCTAGAAAATACACCGGAAGAGTGGTCACAATGGTTCTGTAATCTTCGACTACTGCAAAAGAAATTACTATCTGGTTGCTTGTGTCATGTTGACCGAATCGAACTCAAACGCCCTTTGATTTCCTGCGTTTCAGCGAGCTCCCAAGATTATACATATCTGTTTATCAGCACCATTAACCTGCTATCAGATACAGCACTCAAACAACAAAATGGAGGATTTATTTGCTCGAAGATCTCTGACATGGCATCAGCGGTTACGTGTGACGAAAGTATATGGGATTTGCTGCTACACTGTCTTGACTCCTCAGACAAGTTTATTTCTTACGCGACGACTAAGTGCACCTCATCATTTCTGCTTTACACAACGGTGGCTCACGTCGATCTCATCTTCGATGAACTCTTTACGCAATTAATGCTGGGGGCGTCACACTCTTTGAAGCTAAGCAATATTCTGGAGATCATTAAAGCGGTTATCGAATACAAGGATGAGGATGATCATCCGTTGGATCTGGAAAGTACAAGTACCAGCACAGGTGCTTGCCAAAAATTTGAAATTGATTTGGGAATGCTGGAAAGTGAAGTGAAAAATCTTTGCATAAAGTCCCTGGAAAATTGGTGGACACGAGTGGTATCGAAGTTTAAAAATCTAATTCAAAACTACAATTCCGAGCACGAGCCTTCGATTGTTTCGTTCCTTAATCTGTGGCTGACGATTATCTCGGTTAAATCGAACTTGAGTGTTATTGACACGAAACATTTCTACCTCAACGTAGAAGCGTTTGTCCCACTTTTAACGTCAGGAATTCCACCGATAATTTGGAGGAAGATCATCGATATTTTTAACGAGATCTTGTGTTACGGCAGCACTCTCTCACTCCAGGATTCTCCACCAGAAGATGCCTGCAGCTTGGCACATTTGATAATTCGATGTGTGAAAAGTCGACAATTCTTACAAGACTTGCCGTACACGAAAGAAGTTTTCTCGGGCTTTGGAGGCAGTATTCTTGCACCTATCGACTGGGAGTGGGAGAGTGAACCTTGTGAAGGAAGAATCCGAACGGAAGAAACAAGCACCCAAACTACAGATTCTCTCCAATTACATCAAATAGCAACCAGACCGGCAAGTTCAACATTATCAAACGAGAAGCCGCCGCAATCGATAACGCGTGACGGCGCAATCGCCCTAGTTCCAAAGACGGTTATCACAGCAAGAGTATACATTGGCCCTGACCCGAGTGCTGTTCGAATGGATGACCTTTCACTGAATGATTCCGAATCTTGCAACGGGGATAAACCGCTCCTGCAGAAATTCGTATTACTAATACTCAAAAGTATAGCCGTGACTGTAATGGAAGCCCGCGACGAGGATTGTGACAGTAGCGAAGGAGGAAGTGGGGAAGATGAAGATGGCGAACATTCGGCTTCGGAATCAGATGCAACTGAGATGCACATCATTGAAAAATCCATTCGTGAAGTATTCCAACATCTTGATCATTTCGTCAAGGCACTTGTCCCTTACCATCCATCAACACCGCTTGCAGAATGGATCGTGAAATTGTTTTCTGACCAAGACGACGCGCTCATAGAAGGAATGCTATGCACCCTTGACACGTTCACGTGCTTTCTAGGGCGAATTGAAATTCCTGCAGACTTTAGCCAAACTTTGAATCCCATACATACATTCATAGCATTTACGGGTACAATTTCCGAAGACAAGGATACACTCCTTGATCTTCTAATGAGTAACGAGACCAGTTTTCTGTTGTACTTGCTCAGATTTCTTAAGTTTGCGTTTAAGAATTGGCCTCAATTTGTAGCTAACTGTGGTTGCAATTTAGAGAGGACGATGAGTCTACTGATTAGACTACGACTGGCACTTCATAAGCTCGTAGAGAAATCGTTGTTCCCATACAATATCAATCCAGTCCTAAGACTGTTAGAAAAATGTGAGGATTTGTACGAGTCTTCTGATAATGGAAGTAGTAGGAATGATAGCAATGAAAGTAATAATATTCCTAGAGTAATTAGTACGTAAATATTATTCATGCTTGTCTTGCCTTGTAAATTACTACTTAACTATACTTTGCCGTGAGATAACGAGATGTACGAGATTGAGTTGAACCAAATATTAACTTCACCTCATGTGTCCTAGAAAGAATACCAAATATTTTCGTTAAGCTAAATGTTGTGTATTGTGTCATTTGTAACTGGATGTCCGCGGTCCAGCAAGAGCCCTGATTTTCTGCGCCGCGTACTGGAATAGGAATTAGGCAAGCACAACCATAGATCGTTCGTCATTCGCCTGATTTCGTCGGGTAGCTCAATATTAAAGACTCTTTTTGTAAAATGTAAATTAGGTCAATCTATTTGTAACTGGTGTATTATTATTAAATGTGTTTTGTATTCTGCATTAGAATAATAATAAATAGATTGAATCATCATTCAGCCTGCCATTCATAATATTCTATGCGTTGCGTTGCATGTTAAACTGGATTCTGATACAAAAGAATTTTCAGTTGCACATAGTTGAAGTTGGATGGACAATGCGACTTATGCGACGTCATCGCGTACAAAAGTGCCGGGAAAGGGATTGTGAAAGCTGGCAAGACTTCAATCGGCCTCGTCGCGTTACAAATTCCAAGTCAAAAGTTGTGTGCGTCCGAAATCCAAGGTACACTTCACCTTTTAGATACTTTAATATTTTCCCATCACTAAAAACTAAACGAGCACAGTTTGCCGGCCTGATGTGTCAGTTTTGGTGATTCGCACTAGTGTAAATATTATGAAGAATCGCAATGAGAATTACAGCATTCAATGAATCGATTGATCTTAACCACGGTAAGGTTACTTATAGTAATTTGTTAAGCCAGGATGACCTAAGTCAAGGGTAGATTACGTCCGATACTTACTAGCTAGAGTTCGTACCTACGCGAACCTATTTTATTACGCGACGCTTCATTTAGCGACCATTAAAACACCAGAAAGTGTTACACAGCCCAAAAGACACATTTTCAACAGAAGAATGACGAGGTTATTTGAGACGTAGGACGTTTGAAAGACTGCTTACGACGTGGTGTGCCATCATTTTCATTGCCTTTACTTTTATACTGTTAAATACTTAATTGCGACTGTGAATAACACAATGAATGACGGTGACACCGAAGGAGATAACTGACTTGCCTTGACAAAAGCAACATGCGTGCATCAACGCCTGACAGCACAAGCATAGCATGCGCTGCAAGCAACTGGAACCCAATAATAATACTTCTGCCTAACGAGGCCTATCAAAGTCTTAACTCCGCTTGTTCATGCTGCCTAGTTCAATAGAATCGTAGTCGTTTATGTTTATGTTATGTAATTTCTCGGCCCCTGTCGTGGCCTGTACCTCCCTAATCACCATAATCCTGTGACTTTTGGTACATTACCAAGTACAAACAGCTCAAAAGTTTCGAAATCATAATCTCGGCAACCTTGTGACTTGTGACACCGATTAGATTGTCGCTAGTTTAGTGTTCGCTCGTGTATGCGCTTTCTTAATAATCGGTTGGGTTTTTCACAGAGTACTTGCCGTCGCGAAAGACTTCTTCATCTTATCGCGACAACTTTGGGAAGACGCAGTGTTTGCTCAACTCCATTCCAGGCACCTTGTGTAAAGAAGAAAGGCTTGGTCGGATTTGGTTCAGGAGGAAGCTCAAGCTCAAACCATCAAGCTTCCTTTTACAATTCGCTTAGCAAAACATCGTGTCAACCGATTCCACATTTTGGGGAACAAATTAAACCGACAGCTGGCAAGATGGCTCAAGTTATTTCTGGGACCGAAGTTTCAAAGTAAGCATTTCCTCTCCGTATCCCCTACTCCTCTCCGCGCCAATGTACCATTTGTGAATTCAGGCAAATTCAGCTCGAACTAAAAGATGAAGTGGACAAAATGAGGAATCAGGTTCCCGGATTTCAGCCGGGTTTGGCTATTGTACAAGTCGGTGGTCGAGAAGACTCAAATGTTTACATTCGGATGAAGTTAAAGGCTGCTGAAGGAATTGGTAATAATAGTGTGCATTGCACTGTGCAGGCATTCCGCATTTTGCCTCATTTAATTACGGTTTGTATCTTTTTTCACAGGAATTAATGCTATGCATGTCAAGCTTCCAAGATCAATCACTGAAAATGAAGTATGTTGTAAACCTCTAAAGATGTAACTCGTGATTCTGTAATCGACACGTTCTCACATTACAAGTATCGTTTCACTTTTCAGCTTCTGAAAGAACTAGACAAATTGAACAGGGATAGCAAAGTTCATGGAATCATCGTTCAAATGCCACTGGACTCAGATAACGAGATAGACTCTCACAAGGTCACAGATGCAGTTGACCCTTCGAAAGATGTTGATGGGTTAGTGCTGCTACTATGTAATAATTTTCACTTCGTAAATATATCACAGGAAAGGAAAAATACCGTAAGCTTAACTGACTAGTTCCTCCATTTACTTGAGAGGCGCAAGTTTTCATAGTGAACGTCCGAATAATTTCATACATGTTTTAGTTGAACACAATATGACGAACTTTCTTCTACGGCTGAAATATTTTTGCTTCTCCAGATTGTGCACCATCAACGAAGGACGGGTTGCAATCGGAGATTTGAAATCTGGTTTTATGCCGTGTACGCCGTATGGATGCATTGAACTTATTAAAAGGTAAGTCAGGAAGTCTCATCTGTAATATTACAGATTAACATAATCTTCTATATTCGTAGGACTGGAGTTGCCATTCAAGGTGCCAAAGCCGTTGTGTTGGGACGGAGCAAAATTGTTGGCACACCGGTTGCCGAACTTTTAAAATGGCACCATGCTACTGTCACTGTGTGTCATTCAAAAACGAAGAGCATCGACGAAGAGGTTAGCTGGAGTGGCATGTTCTGCTGTTTAAGATGCTTGTTACATGATTTTAATCCAATTAGGTAAGGCGAGCTGACATTCTTGTGGTAGGAATTGGTGTTCCAGAAATGGTGAAAGGCAGCTGGGTCAAACCAGGCGCTGTTGTAATCGATTGTGGAATCAATGCGATCCCAGGTACTCTTCAACCTTGTAAAGCCAAAATTCCGTAGCTTTTTGTCCAGAATAGACTAAGACCGTTTATTTGACAGATCCTTCGAAGAAAAGTGGACAAAGACTTGTTGGAGACGTTGCTTATGAGGAAGTTAGTAAAGTGGCCGGATATATCACTCCAGTTCCAGGTAAGTCCCTAGGGATTGACGTTCTCAATAAATCAATCAATAGGCTCAATTCTTATATCATCTTGTGTTACAGGCGGCGTAGGCCCGATGACAGTTTGTATGCTTATGAAAAATACCGTCATCTCTGCATCAAAGGCGTTGCTGGCGTCGGGAGGAGACGGAAGCTGGAGCCTCAAGCCACTTAAGCTGACCCCGAAAGATCCTGTTCCAACGTAATTGAATCAAATAATGTTTAGAGCTTAAGCAGTTCCGTGTTGAATTTTGGCATCTGTGTGTGGTTGTGGTTGTACTTAATGGGGATAACTTACCATTAAGCACAAGGATCAAGACTTCAGAATGTGGCGTAGATAAAGCAAACGGAGATGAGATTAGTTTTATATTTGTTAGTGAAATAAAATATCAGTTGCTTAAATACGAAGTATTTTCAGTGACGAAATATGCACATTGACAACTGCACGCTTTTAGTGAAATATTGCTTGGCTTGGGAAATCGCTTCCGGATTAAGATGCATCCTGTACCATAATCTCGCAATAATGATGTGTTCATTTCAACACTTTCAGCGATTTGGAAATTGCGAGAGCTCAAACTCCAAAGAACATCGCGGTTCTGGCGAGTGAAGTGGGAATCCACGAACACGAGTTGGAATTGTACGGAAGCAAGAAGGCGAAGGTTTCCTTAGATGTTGTTAAGCGATTGAGTCATCAATCGGATGGAAAATATGTGGTCGTTGCTGGGTAGGAACAAATATCTGTTAGACTTGGATTCATTTATAGATTTCAATGCATCCACTTTTCTGTCGATTGTTTCTAGCATGACCCCTACACCGCTCGGAGAAGGTTGCCATTGAAAAATACATGCATGACCTTATTCTAAAAGCTTGGATCTATTGTAACCAGGTAAAAGCACCACAACCATTGGCCTGTGTCAGGCGTTAGGCGCACACCTGAACAAAAATGTCTTCGCTTGCGTGCGCCAGCCTTCTCAAGGCCCAACATTTGGAATCAAGGGTATTTGCATTAGCAATGTGCTTGCATGTTCTCGTGCGACATTCCTAACTAAAAATCATTTGTAGGAGGTGCTGCCGGTGGCGGATATGCACAAGTGATTCCAATGGAAGACTTCAATCTCCACTTAACTGGTGACATTCATGCCATCACAGCTGCAAACAATCTACTGGCCGGTAATTTCGCTCAATATCAAAAAGACGTAGCATTTCATTCACAAAATTCACATTCACAGCACAACTTGACGCAAGAATGTATCATGAAGCCACGCAAACTACACAGGCTTTGTACGGACGTTTGGTGCCGGCGAAGAATGGAGTGAGAAAGTTCTCTAACATTCAGGTAAAAGTTCAGTTTTCATTTAGAAGCAAAGATTTCTAGAACCATCTTCGCAACACTTTTGATAATGCCAGATTGCAAGATTGGTTAAACTCGGAATACATAAAACAGACCCGGACAGTTTGACGAGTGATGAAATCGAACGCTTTGCCCGGCTTAACATTGATAAAGACACAATCACTTGGAACCGAGGTTAGCGCGCCCGATTCTTATCATTTCGACCATTTGATCAGAGTCCTAACACTTTGCATGCTTACAGTAATTGACACCAACGATAGATTCCTTCGTCAGATTACAATCGGAGAATCGCCAACTGAAAAAGGTCACGCCCGGACTACAAAGTTCGACATTACCGTGGCAAGTGAAATTATGGCTGTGCTCGCTTTAGCGAAGGACTTGAGGGACATGAGAGAGCGATTGGGGAAAATGGTGGTTGCATCAAATCGTAACGGCGAGCCAGTTACTGCTGAAGACTTGGTAAAACGCTGACATAATTTTTTACGAACAATGACAGCTCGTATCGAAGATTTTATTGTAGGGTGTCAGCGGTGCGCTAGCTGTCCTTATGAAGGATGCTATTCGACCAACTTTGATGCAAACTCTGGAAGGTACTCCTGTTCTGGTGCATGCGGGTCCTTTCGCCAACATTGCCCACGGGAATTCTTCAATTGTGGCGGATAAAATCGCCTTGAAACTTGTTGGGTCAAAAGGTTTCGTTTGCACCGAAGCTGGCTTCGGAGCAGACATAGGTATGCAATGGAGGAGCTCAATTGCTATTTATGTTTCCGTCTTTCACTAGAGCAACCCCAGTTTAATTCTTTTAGGAATGGAAAAGTTTATGAACATCAAAACAAGGGTATCCAATCTCACTCCATCGGCGGTCGTCATGGTGGTGTCAATTCGAGCGGTAAAAATGCACGGAGGTGGGCCACCCGTGACGCCTGGAACACCTTTGCCTGCTGCGTACACTCAGGTTGGTCTGTTGGTTAATGGTTGAGCAATCGAAGCGACATTGGTGGTAAACGTTTATTGATTTGTAGGAGAACCTGGACATGGTAAGAGCTGGGTTTGCAAACGTTCAACAACAAATCATTGGCGCGCGGAAGTTTGGCGTCCCAGTAGTGGTTGCACTTAACAGATTCAAGTATGTGGCTAATTAAGACAACCGTCCTATCGTTGAGTGCATTCTCACATGTGAGTTTGATTTTATTCTGGAATTATTCAGGTCCGACACCAATAATGAGATTGACTTGATCTGCAAAATGTCAAAGGAAAATGGTGCCTTCGACGCAGTTACAGCGGAGCATTTCTCGAATGGAGGAGCAGGTGCCGTTACTTTAGCGAGTGCGCTGGTTAGGGCATGCGAACAGCCGAGCAATTTCAAATTCCTCTATGAGCTTTCACTTCCGTTGGAAGACAAGATCCGAACAATTGTCCGAGAAATCTATGGAGGAGACGACATTACTCTTTCAGAGCTGGCTCGCAAACGTCTTGACTTGTACAGCAAGCAAGGCTTCAACAATTTGCCAATCTGCATGTCCAAGACACATTTGTCTCTAACACATGACCCGAACTTGAAGGGAGCTCCGCGTGGGTTTGTTATCCCGATTGCTGACATCAAAGCCAGTATTGGTGCCGGATTCATCATTCCTCAAGTTGGAACCGTATGTGGTTGTTGATAAACTATGACAAACTCCTATTCGCATCTAAAGGATTTATGATTTTTCTAGATGTCTACAATGCCTGGTCTTGCAACTCGTCCCTGCTTCTATGATGTCGAAGTAAATCTGGACACGGAAGATATTGAAGGCCTGTTCTAGGGTGCTGGAATTAGTAACGTAGAATTTAACTTTTTATTGGCATTACTTTATTTTCAAGACAAGCTCACAGAATGAGAAAATAAAAATATATTAATTAATTGTCTGTGAATCCCGTTTTATTGCAAGGAATTCTTCACAGCTTGGTGAATATGCTTCTCCAGTTTAACTGTGACAAATATTGTTATGATTAAATTGGCGAGCTTGGGGATACTGGACAGTATAGAGTTGAACTTACAAATTTTAGACTTCCCTTGGACTGGAACTCGAACCGAAAGTACTTTTGGATTAGCTAGAACCATTACGTACGGATCACTAATTTCTCCATTCGGGTACATTTGTGCGTACTCTTCTTGAGGAAGACAGTCCACCAAGTCAACGCAACCCAGGAGGCAACCCAGAGGATAATTTGCTGGAAATTCCACATCTAAAAAGCATTCACAATAGAGTAAATACATTGACACATTTTCGTATTAGCACTTTGGTATTACTAACCTCCAACAATATGCCGATAGCTATTTTTCAAATCCGAAATCATCTCAGAAGTTGGTGGCTTTTGACCAGCACATATCCATAGCCTCCCTCGTACTGGAGTGTACCAAGTCCGTCCTTCAAATCTATGAGTGTTTGTTTAACAATACAACTGTTAGATTAACTAATTCGTTACACTTAATCGTGACTCTTAAGTTCATCTCTACGTAACTGTTTAATTCCTTCAATGATTAACGAGGCAAAAGGTTGTAACACAGATAAACAGTTTCCAGAATCAACCATCTCTTGTAGTTCGGCGTCCTGAATCCTCTCACTCCATAAAACTGGCGCTGAATAGGCTTCTTGAGTCGTTCTTTGCAGCTCTCCTACAAACTTTATAATCACTTCGAAATTAGATACTAAATCGATTTCAACCTGATCGCTACCACTCGCATCCTGCGCACCTTAAGCTTTCCTTCTAAGGCGTCGGTGCTGACTGCAGACTCCCGGCTAGTCATTCTGTCCTCTCCAGATTTCTTTGGACGAAACTCCAGGAATTGGAAATCTTCTAGAGAGGAAATAGCTGGAGCTTCTTCCAAAACTCGTCGCCCTGAAAAATATATACCCGAAAGTCAAGTACAGATGTAAGTATTTTGTCAAGCGGTATGAGCTAGGGCCAGTTGGATTGGAATTAAGGGCAGCCAGAGAAATTCTAAGTCCCAGAACACATGGGACTGCATGGACTAGGTTACGTTAGGCTGCGTTCGCCAATACAACACTATCAACATTTTGGAATGCGGCGCACTATGGGCTGGCTACCCTTAACCGCTAGGGCTGAGGCTGTTACCTGTTAGATCAATCGTGATTTGCATGGTTTTCTTTAGTCTATTCTTAGCGTCATTGTAGGCCTCTTGTTTCTTCTTAATTAATGCCTTTTCCGCTTCACTAATCCATGGGTTGTCAGCCTTAAAATAGTCGGCTTGATCATCAATGACCTTCGTGCGTCTGAGACTTGTTCTGTCATATTCCAAAAGCCTTTCTTTGGTCTCCTGTGCTTCCTTTTCCTTCACTTTGGCTTCGTCATTCAGCTTTTGAAGTCGATCATACTTTACCTTCAATCGGTTAGATTCTTTCGTGTTTCCTTCATTCATTCTTGCTCGCTCTGATTTATTCATTACCTGAAAATTGAATTCAAAATGCTTGACAAAAACTTGACCGGCCAGGCTAGGACTCCAGTCATTGGTCAGACACTTACGATTTCACCACAGAAGAAGCATGGACCCATTCCTTCTTGGACACATACAATTCGACCACATGAAAGACAGTTGTTCACTAGATCATGTGTTACAGCTTGACATTCGCATTTCTGTCTGCCTGTGATCCATTAGATAAAGAACTTATGAAGCTGGGTATCATGTCGATCAAATTCCATTAGGAAATGTACTGGCATACCTGGAAGCACTGGCGACAGGCTTGCAGAGTTTGCATCTGCTATGCTGACGAATTTGGTTTTCTTTTGTGGCATATTTAGAAACTTACGACAGAATTTTCCTCGTCCTTTACTAGAGCTGATGGTCTCAATTCCGTGGTCCTCACTAGCGCAGTAATTTGGCTTCAGGTAATCAAGCAACAAACTTTAAATTATGACTCTTTTAGCACGATTTCTTGTGTACGAATGCTCGACGTTTCAAAAATGCGGAATGAATCATCAGCTGCGCTTCTACAACTGTTCCGTAATGGCACTACTCATCACGTGTAAGAGACAGCGTCGAAAATGCGCTTTGTTCACAATTTCTGACATACACGAATGGTAATTCCCGGACCTCCGACTCTGCCGGCCAACATAATCGACTCTGGACTCGTCGTTTAGTACCATGCTCATTTTATTTATTGAGCTCCTCGCTCCTTGAGTAAGCCACCACCGAGTTAAGAGCGTTTTCTTGTTGTTCACGCAGGGGGCACATTTTGATGACTCCGAAGCCTTCGATTCGACGGATCCGATCCGATCTTGACTGCCGAGACGACGGGTTAGATCAGTTGCAACTTCGTCTTCATTCGACAAAGTACTACCTACGCATCTGCCAAATCCTCCTTCCATAATAATGGCAATACTGGCAAAACTTTGTATCAGTCTTTTAAGTTCGTTAGCATTTATTTCATCGACGAAGGGCTGTGAAACTTTACCATCAAACCTTCACATCATAAAAGGTGGGCAAACTTGACGGGTTGTAGAGCTCAATTATATCTAAGCTAATTTCTCAGAAATATACGGACATGGAGGACAGCTGGAACGCACCTGCGAAGGTGAGGTAGCCGTAAGCAAATGCGAGGGAACGTGCCACTCCAAAGTGCGCCCGTCAGCAATTTCTCATTCAGGATTCCTTAAGGTATGCATGAGTTTGCTTATCGCAAGCGTGTCACTATTTCATGAAACTAGAAAGGTGTGATTTGTCCAGGATTGCCAATGCTGTCGAGAAACATCGCTACGAGTTCGTGACGTCCTCCTGAACAAATGCTATGATCCGAACGGAGTCGCACTTGGAGGTGATAAGGAAACGTACATGATAAGTCTGAAAGAACCGGCCGATTGCAAATGCTATCGATGTGGGGATGCTACGGTTTTGTAAGCGAAATTCAGACAACAATTCGGTGCTTTGCTTCACTACACAAATTACTTGAGTTGTGATATTGCTAACATTTTGAGAAATAAAGGGTTCGAGGTTCGTGTGCTACGCGATATGTGTGTGTTTATTGCATCGAGATCAAGTCCGAATGATTAAGTTCCACCACAAACCGAAAATCCAAGACGTTTTGCAGTAGTTTCGTACACTGGATGATTCGTTTCTTTTCCACATTTTGCAATTGAGTTGTTTAGGTTCATGTTCATTGGATTGACAAAAGGATACATTCCAGCATCGTAATCCCATTTCTACGGAATGAGTTGAAATTTAAGGATAGGACAATGGGCGGTAATTTAAGACATGTCGAAGGACGGTTTGGTTACCTTCATGGCTTGTATCAATGGTTTAGTAGTTCGATCTTTTGCAGCCCAGTCCTCAATGCACTCATGAGCGTATTTCTTCATCTCTACCATTTCGCATTCATACTCTTGTTTCATTTTGCAGCCCCAAACATCGTTGACATGCTTCTCCTTTAGCTCACGGCACTTGCGGTCAGCCTAGATTGAACCATCAACGTAAATACATCAAAGCAAAGATGCGAAAATTTCATCCACACTGCTATAATCCGTGAGCAGGCACTTACGACTTGCGCCTGTTGGAACAAGGCAATTTCTTCAGCTTTCTTCCGCTTGTCAACCTTCCTTTCGCATTCCTGCTCATCATTTTCGACAGCAACCAGACGTTCTCGTGCCCATAACCTTGAAGGGTCAAGTTGTCGTCGTTTGCACAACTCAGCGCTGCGTAAATAGGAATTAAAGTTATTTTGTGGCCCACAGGATTATAGGTACTCGTTCGGTGTGTGTTGCAGACATTTTCACATTTCGATAAGTGATCATGGTACGCAAATTGATCATACATGCCATGCCATTTCATAATTTTAACGGACTATTCAGCTAGTGTTTGTAAATTTCAACTGTCCCTGCCACTTGGGTTCATGATGGCGACATGATTGGACCCAATAACCCAGCTCGTCACGGGTTAAGGGTAATGCACCCTGCAATTCAGACATACAAGAGGTTCTTTGAAAGGGAAGCCATCGCTCAGGCGTGCCATAAATGCAGCAAACCTGCCGTATGGTCACTTAACTTGATTTGAGAAATTCAGTTGCGGTCACGGAAGACCTCTGCAACACACACCGAACAAGTACCGGATTATATACTACCGAGCGGCCATTGGAATTTTAATCTATGAATGAAAATTCCGAACGTACTTTCGACGCTCCCAGAAGTCCTTGTAAATTACGTCCATCCGTTTTTCTCTCTTTGAGTTCTTTTCACGAACTTTGGCTTCAATTTCGGCTTCCCTGTATAGAATTTTGCAGCTTATTCAACACGATTTGGTTAGTCTGATTCGATTGACTAACCATTGTTCTTTCAGTGCGTCATATTCACTGGCTCTCTGTTTCTCCTTGACCTGCATTCGCATCAGGGCTTCAGCAGCTTTCTCCGATTTTGCGATGTTGTAATTCACTTTGCCCACAATTAACTGCGGAAAGAATTCAAAAAGCAAAAGCATGAACTGTAAGTATGCTCCTGCCGCTAATTAAGTTCACGAAGTTACCTGCCGCTCCTTCTCTTTCCTGATTCGGTCAAGAGTTTGCTTGTATTTATTGTACTCGCAGGCTTGACGATCAACTTCTTGCTCGTGTGCTTCAATAAACGCATCAGACGCCAACTTGTTGTGGATTTCAGAAAATAAAGCCGTTCGGATCGCTTGCTGCCTTTCGTGTTTCTAAAATCAAATTCACAACATTGAAGACATTCATGCAAATATTCAACAATAAACTATTCAATTCAATTTTGTTCAATTTCATAAACTATTACATCACATTTCGGCGTGGCAATATATTTCTTATAACTCTCTGGTACTTCTGGATATCCCTGCACTATAATTTGGTGCAAATCGCAAAGTTCTCTCTCAACTTCCATTTGGCGTTCCATAACGCGTTTCTCATCGGCTTGCAGTGTTTCGAGGAGTCTGCAAGTACGAAATCAAAAACAAACTTAGAAACTCAGCTACAGCCGCGCACGCCATAAGTCTGATGGAATGTTGCTTACTTCGGATTCACGCGCTTCTTTTTCTCGGCGTTTGTGTACTCCGGCCGATTATTCACCTCCATCATTTTCCTGATACATTCTTCATTCCAGAATGGGTTCTTGTTATTCTCCTCATCACCTCGACCTTTGCTGCTCCTCTGTTTTTCATCTTCAATGTCTTTCATTAACTGCACACGGAAAGAGAAGGCGCACACAGTGTCGACCGCTTGCATAATGCGTTCGGAATAAAATTTGCATTTCTTTTAATTAAACTGGTGATTAATTAACCTTAGAATTAGCCATCGCGGCATGAAAGTCACGAATCAGTCCCTTCCTGTACAGCATGAGCTTCTCAGCGCGTGCAATCTGTTCTTGCGAAACCCGTTCCTTTTCTGCAGCAACGTGAGCAATTAAATCCTGATTCTCTTGAAGTTCTTTTCGTTTCTTCTCTGCTTCGTTCTTCTGCTTTCTTTCGAGAATGCTCTGTGACCATAATTAATGAGTTAATTCAACTTTGTAATAGTGCGGTGTCTGAGCTTAATAAATTAACCTCTACAGTGTTGTTCCACAGGGAATGTCGGTGGCGACTTTTCAGTTTTTCGCATTCATAGTCAGCTTTCCGAGCTTCACATTCAGCCCTTTCTCGTTCTTTCTGAGTCGTCCTCAACTTAATTCTCTCAAAGTCGTCACATGAAAGTACAAATGGCGGCAGTTCTCGCTTATAGCAGGGGCGCGCCATTGGACGCCGAACGCGATCGTTGATCAATTGGCTTTCCACGCATTGAATCCGTGGACGTTGTGGGGGACGAACATCAACAGTGAACTCCGGAATACGAATTTTTACAGGCTTCTTCTGGGGCGGGTCGATTGTCAGTGTGACTTGTGCGACCGGGCACAGTTGAAGTGGTCTTGTTGGTCTTGTAACATCAGAGTTTCCCAGATTCAGAACCGTGATGACCTGCGGAACTACTCTGTCGGGAATCAAGCTCATCGGGTCTAGTTTGTTGGCAGAGCTCCTTGGAGTTGGAGGTGCCGGATCTTGTGGCCAGGATACTTCAATGGGCTTGCTCTTGTCGGGGATAATTTGAGACTGATCCATGACGTGTGCAACGATCGAATTTTGTGTGTCTAGCTGGTAGCATTGCTCGGTCGACCTAGGGAAGCACGTGTTTGGTTGTCCTGGCGCCGGCTGATATGGTGGTGGAACCATCCGCGAGCATAGTGTAGTCTGAATTGATTAATTTCGTAATTGATAAGATGTAATTAAATCTTGCATTGATGGCGACTTACGTTCTTTTCAGAAGGCTCTGCGGCACAGATTTTAACTGGCTTGTCCATCTTCGCTTCAAGACTCATACGGCCGTCCCGGCTCTCAAAAAGTGGCTTGTGGAAAGATTTATTGCCTCACCTTAAAATTAACTTATTTAGTGGACAAAAATGCGACTCATGTTCAAGCTGAACCGTGAATAATGTCTACTATAATTAATTACACGAATAAGACTGCGTTTGCGTAATGAGCTTAAGACTCAAAACAAAGAGCAAATGCCGAATTCGTTCGCGGAAAATTAGCAGGTAAACAAGTTTTTGATTGCCAAGCCAATTTAGCGAATGCACTCACAAAGAGGAGCATGAGCGGTGTGGTGGAACCGTGGAAGCAGACACTGAGTGGGCACAGGCATCAGCTGCCAACTTCTTACCTTAAAAAATACTTTCGATTGAGTTTCACAGCTGGACTTCAATTGAAATGTAAATTTGTAACATGCTCACTAATCACATGCTTCTTTACTCACAATCTCATTTCTCATTAGGTTGAATTGCATATGGGTTTTCAAATGTTTAATTCTTGGATTCATCGAGCATTTTTCCGCAATATTGATCAAACGATCGCGTGCGTCTAGCCGAGTCCAAGCCGCAGTTACTGGAACAATGAAATGACAGATGCGCGAGTAAAAGGCACATGCCTAAAGGTTGAGAAACTGGAATCAAATTTCAATCAATCGATTCGATTCGATTAGTTTTGACATTTCTTTAGTCCTGGAACGGAATGGAACGCATTTCGCTGGCTGGCCAGGCATCTGGCATGGCAAGGGGTCAACCAGGACCGTGTTCGTGGCAGAGACGAATTACAAATGGCACGATCTTGGTCTTGGTCGGTTCGTCGGTCATTGTCAATCAGATGTACGCCCGTTGTACTGCAGTACAAAGGTTATCGGCGTTCTTTGAAACTTTGATTTGTTATTATTCCATTGTCAATTCAATTACAATGCAGCCGGGCGTATTGTTGTGATATTGCGGTGCAGATCCTAACCTAAACCCCGACGGTGTGCTGTGCAGTGCTCTTGCGTTGCGCATGAACGGAATGCAACAATAAGGCATCTATCTTCATACTCGCACCGTTCGCACACTTGGTTGGCTGAATCCAGGTTCACTCTTCTCAGAGAATTATTCGTTTGCTTTGAGGAATCCGAATTTCCTTTTATAGTTGCAGTCTCAGTGTTTGTTAAACTGAGCAATGGCAACTGCTTCTGGATTTCAAGGCTTGCGAGTTATTTCGATCATGCTGAGAAATCCGACAAACAAACGCCGGCTCACTTCCAAACTGGGTCACATGCTGTAAGGATCGTACGTAATAGCGTAAAGCGTTCGCGACGATCTCGAACAACTTTCATTGGCACGAGTGAGCTCGCTTCCTTTTGTGGGGCCGGCGATTAATTCAACCATACGGTGAACCATTCCAGATGTTTTGTAGCCGGTTTCTCTAAGGCTTTCTTATTGACAAAGAAAAGTCACTCGGGTGGGCATAATTTGATTACGCACAAAATGATCCTTTTGTAAGGCAGGCTATAATTTCCTCCCACCATTGATTGGAGTAATGATGCGGTTTGCAGCCTACGGCTGAAGCAGAATTCAATTGTTTAATTAAAGATTTCCACCTCAAACCCACGCCTGCGCCCAAACTCACAAAGAACCGCGGCTCAGATCATCGGTAGACAATATTAAAATGATTCGAATAAAGTATTTTAAATGTGTGTTCCTCTCGGAAAGGAATTTTATACGAAACAATTAAAAACCATCCGTCGTTTCATTTAATCAAAATCATTAATGAGACAACGCAAGCTTTATTTCTTCGGTTTAAGGTCACATGCCATGCGCTAGGAGTTCGAGTTGTGCGCTCGACCTACCTGGCTGCCAGAGGAGTGCCTACTCGTTCGCCAGCCCATCAAATTTCAATCATTTCGGTGCCCAAAGGCACGCGTTCCTGGGGAATTCTTTTCTTCTTCGGGAAGGGAAGATCAAGAATTTAATAACTACGCGCCCCGTTAATTTGTTTTTGTAGATTGTCATCACTTCTGATACAATGCATACTAATTCAAGACTGCCGGCGTTTCAAGTTTTCTTTTTTCCTCCGACAAAGACTCGTTTGTGCGGAGAGTTCATGCAAGAATTTAACTTGAGCCATTACTCATGCAAGGCATAATTTCTGTCGAATATCACAATGAAGAAATCCGGAAGCCATATTCAGACATCAGAACAATAGAACAGCGTGTGGAAATCAATCACGTGACAAAGGGTGCGTCTTCATTGTATCGTGAGTTTGTGTGGCACGGCAAATCAAGTGAGATCCTGGTGAAAGAAGTTAGTCAGAGATCCACATCGAAGAATGAAAAATGGAGTGTCAGCCCTAAGAAAACATGCCCGTACTTTTACGAGGTGCTGCTGATGGATAATTAGCGAGATGAAGACTTTGACGGATGCTGGAAGCCGGACAGCCCTGGTGAATGGTGAACAGACTCAATGGATCATTCATCACCAGCTTGTTCCCGTTAACTGTTGACATCCGAAGCTTCTGTTTTATCTCCATTAATAATTTCTTAGTCAACCTTCATACCGCCACGTGGAAATGATTTCCGAGTTCGCTCAACTTGCAGCAAAATAGCAAAAGGCTTGAAACTGATCGACCATTTTCAGTATTTTCTTCACATGCATATAAATATCTGCGCTTTAATGGAATTCAGTTGTTCATGGTTGATAAAATGGTTTTGTTTCTTGGCGTTCTCGGACCCCCGTTGATACACATTTTTAAAACCGAACCAAACACACGTAAAATATTATTCGGTCCAGAATGTTCCGGTCAGGATCACATTACTTCATGCTGCTGCTGGAGACCTAGTGGCAGGCACGCAACCTATTGCTGGTTGAGTGTTGAACCTGGTGCGTTTTTTAATTCGTATGGACGACGAAACCCATGGCCATCAACCTTCTTTTGCTTTTCTCTTCCTTGAATTGAGTGTCCAGGCCAAAACTTACCGACCAAGCTGAGATTTGTGCGTAGCTTGCATCAGGTTTGGAGTTTGGGTGTGGGGTCAACAAATGGAAAAGGCGATCCGAAACGAATGTCAAGTTTCAACTCTACAGCGCTACAGGAGTTAAAGATGAACGGAGAGTGGAGAAGATTACAAACAGCAGCCACCCCATGAATCTTTGGAACACACGGGTACATGCTGACTGACTCGACAGCTTGAAAAGCCTTGCTACAGGAGAAGACTACACTCGAGGTACTGAAACTACTTTTCTAAATGTAAGGAAAACTTTAAACTTTCTTTCAGTCTCGTATTTGTTGTCGGATGAGCCAGAACTTTGTTCACAACGCCGTCGTGGGCTGAAAACACGTGCGTGTTGGGATTGATTGATTAACTAGACAGATAGCTCAATTTAAGATCTTGGACAACAAAGTGTTTACAATGTCGAACGGTCAGATTAGTGACAAAAGTGGCAAGTGATTGATTCAGAATCTGTTAACAAAATGGAAATAAAGCAATCTGTGCTGGTTTGTAGTCTAATCCTAGGACTGGTTGTTTCATCTCAAACTCAAGGTAAAAAAAAAGTCGTGAATTTTATCATCGTTCTTAATTAATCGTGACGTTCTGCAAACTTTGATTTCCAGAGCCAGCGTGCTGTGATCAAGCCAGTGGGGTGTGTGCCAGCGCCTGTAAACAAGTAAGTACACGAGCTGTCTCATTTTGCACTTGCCCGTGTCTAAATACCAGAGAAGATTTTCGCAACTGGCCCTGGAATGGCATAAGTCAAAGAAGCCAGAATACCAGAATTTCTAGAGCATGTGTTTGGCAAGATCGTTTTCCATTTCCATTTACCAGCCTCCAGAGTAAACAGGGATAGTCACTCATTTTATTACGGAAGGGGCGGTCATAAAGCAACGAGCATCATGCTCAAGCTAGGGAATTCTGACAATGACGAGGATGACCACCCGTGGAACTAACAATAAAAGCTGCCTCTTCATAGCTCTCCAATCATAAATATGTCATACAAACTCCAAAAATAATTCTACAAGCGTTTGTAAATCCTTAAAAAGTACGAAATGCGTGAAATGCCCAACTCAAATGAATTCAGCTGGCATAGACAGAAGGACTTCATGTCACTCTGCATGAGACCGGAGACGAGATGTAGACGCTGGAAGCCCATTTCCGAGATTAATGGCAGTTTGCTCTTACGCGGTACATTTTATGGTTTGCTGGAATTGGGACTGAAGCAAAGTTGCGAGGAAACGTCATTTTGTCACAGAAAATTGACGTTGAGCTGTTTACCACGGGTAAATGAACAAAAAGCAGACCCTTGCGTTGCTGCATGGTAATAAATTATGAGCAAATGCTTCAAAAATGCGATGGTGGATTTTAATTCTTGGTACACGGCGCACACGAACCTGATTCTTATTTTATGTGTTTGGTTACGAGAAGTCAAATTCTTGGTCCTCCTTCTACACGATATGGGCAGAAGGAAATCGTGAAGTCAGTCGATCTCAGTGAATTGAGGGTAAAAGAAAAGACGTCTGTCCAGTTTTTCTCCAGCTCATTGCCTCTTTTATCCAAAACTCGTTGTAAAATGACACCTTGTAATTTTCCAATAAGCCAAGACGTGGCCATACGCCAACAAACGAGACGCTTGCTTGATTTTGCATGAGTGGGTCATTAATCAGTATTCGCTTTCAGCATAATTGCTGTGTGCACTGCGCATGCATTCCGAGCTACCACGACCAGATTCAACGGATAGGATTACTCAACTTACTTGACGACTTCGGACAATTTAGCCGGATGCGTGAGCACAAGTACTCGTGTACTCTGAAATGCTTGAGTGATTGAATTACTGCAAGAATTTGTTCTTACTCATAGCTCAGAAATGTAAACGAAAGAGGGAATCGCAAGGAAATTCCATAAATTTCTGAATTTTGCTATTCATTTGCTGAACTTGGTCAAAATCCAAAACACTCACTCGGCAGATCACCCCCAAAGCGATGTGCCAATGACAATTTGCAATAGTGTATAGTGTCAATAGAAACCATTCGACGTCTCGTCTTGCTGCGTTGGGTCTTGAGAGAGCTAAAGGAGGAAATTTCTGCATCAAGAAGAACGCAAGACTGAGGTCGAGCACTTCTTGTTTAGTTGAGAATAAATGGAGCCATTAATAATACACAAATACACTTTTAACTTCATTCGCATAAAAATGTCTCAAGATCTGAGTCGGTCTTGCCATGTCAGTCAAGTACCTTCTTTCAAGCAGTTCAAGCATGTACGTGGAATTATTCTTGGAAAATCTACAAAACAAGTTGCAAAATACGTGAACCGATCTCATAAATTATCATGTACCCGAAGTTACAATAATTTCGGTGCATTAGTAATTGTCATTATTATCTAGTCGCACAACTCTGTACGTCGGATATAACGCGATATTTAAGAACAAATCTGCTACTCAAGCTATTCCTAGATTCCAACTCAATATAAACACGATACAAATCTTAATAAAGTTCTAAGTGCATGGAAATGTCTGTTTACCAAAAGAATTCCGAAAGAAAATGGATGTGTACACGAGAAAACCTTGTGTGTAAATTACTTGAGTCAGAAAATCTAAAAGCCCATCTACAACGCATGCAAGAATGAAGCTAAGAAAACGAGGAGGCGGCACCCGGCACTCTTATTTCATGTAATTTGTAATTTCTGCGGTCCTTAGAATTCCAAATAGAATCAATTCATGAACGAAAAATATTTTCATCCGCAAATTATGGCTTTCCCTTCCTTGAAAGGCCGTGACCGTTACCCAGGTGCGCTGTTTTCTGTTCGCTGGATCAGGGAGAACAGTTTCTATTCATTACCTGCGATTCATTTGATGGGTACTTCTGCACTCTGTATTTCAGTCCCTTCTGACGACACTTATTTTGACAGTTGGCCCCCTTTTCATAATTATATTTACATTCAGTTTTTATTATCTGAATTATACCGGAATAATAATCATGTACTTCAATTTCGTCGTAAGAGCTCTGCAACAATGGCCTTTTTTAACCACTCATTAAAGCTTCTATTCATGTGGATGTCAAAGGAGCAGGATTCAATGCTTGAATGGGACTTTCGCTCCAGGAAAAGTGGATCAAATGACACAAAAGAACATAAGTTCATAATTTCAAGATGACGATGTGCTGTACTGTATAGCCAGTGGTTAAAATACAATATACGATTCAATTACATCTTATTGTTAGCGACACCAGCATGTTCAGCGTTCTCAAGACTCTGCATCTCGCACAGCGCGTATCAAATGTCGAAGCGACCCGAGTTTCTGTTCCAGGTTCCGATGCCCCAATAATATTGGACCGAACTCTGTAAAGTTCTGCCTGTTTAATATTCATATTTTGTTCAACACACAAGCAATTCTACAATTCTCGTCTTGAATGCTAATTTCGGGGATTCAGCATCAGTATCAGTTTATGTCACTCCATGACCCCGGAGGCGTGCCGCGCGCGACAGGCTTGACTGGAGTGGAGCCAGAAACAATACTGATACTTAGCATTTGAAAGCGACGACTAGGCTGAGAAGTTTCAAGTATTTTAAATTTTTAATATAAATACTTTCTATCGGAGCTGCGTGAGAGCGACCAGCCTCAACAAGGTTCAAAATTGTTCCTATTGCCAGTTCCAGCCGTCTTAAGTCTCCAGTCAGACAGGCTGAGAGCGCTTGCTACTTGCTGTGCTGGCTTCAAAATAAGTCTGAATGTTTTGAAGGGTTCCATTCTCCAGCAGAACACTACGCACAAGAAAACCGGTACTGGAACTACCTCGAAAGCCCCCTGGAGTTAAGGGACAAATACAAAACAAATAGAAAGGGTACTTGGGAATATTTCTTGTTCACTGCGTGAAACATGCAGGAGAGAGGACTTGACTTGTCCGTCGCATCAGGATCAGGAATGAAAACAATTTTGAGAGTTATTCTTTTTCTCCATTTGATATCTGATCATCACTTGCGAGGATGATCATCATCATAATCACCATTCTGGAATAGTAATGTATGAGCTGAAGTAATGATAATGTTGATCCAGGGGAGGGCCGAGCCAGTTAGTGAGTTAGGCAAGGAAGGGCTCATACGCACAATGCACGAAGCTGAGGGTTTCTCTCCTATTAATTGTGTGTACCATAGCTCTGACTTGATTTGGCCTCGCAATGGATACATGCACTGTAATTGTTATTATGCCGTCAGACTCATGGCTCAGATGATTTAATTTTATTCCTACCACTCAATGGGGTGCAAGTCTTGATCTTGAGACTCGGACTCACCCTTCATTGGTATTTCCATCAAATTATCATTTGTTTAAATGTGGGACTGCATGCTCATACTCATTGATCATCTTCGTCATGCTGGCTCGAAGAAGGAACATAAAATTCCGGAAATATTCATCAGGTCAATTTACCAGTCCCCTTACAATTCCTCTCCTTCAATGCAGTATTGATCTTACTGATTATCCTCATCTTTACTTCTCTTGCAGTTGTCGCTCGTCACCCTGGCCTCGGAGTCCGATGCGGACACGCGTGACCGTCAACTTCGATCTGTCCAAGTTTTATGCCCTACGCAACTCGTAAGTTAATGGTTCAATGTTATTGCTTTGCTTTGCTGAAAAGCTCTGCTTCGTCTCGTGTATTCTGCATTCTTGCTCTGTTTACATTACAAATCATGACCAAAACAAGAAGGAAGCCTTTTCAACCGCGAAGTGTGTACGCGTACGCATTGTTTACTTTTTATTAACACAGCAAGTGTTAATATTTACATTGTGCACATTCTTGTTGTACTCACAATTTGACAATGGTGACAAGTCAGACACCAAGTTTAAGTCAGAACCTGGTTGATCAAAAACCTTTTGAATCTCTCAGGTTTCTCATTCTTCACAAGATAAAATCTAAGATTTCCCACTTTCCAGTTCTTGTCATAGCTTGCAAACACGCGAGGGAAGAAATTTCTCATCTTTCAAGAAACCAGCCATTTCTTTTCTCACCATTGCGCATGTTTATCTATTATTTTTATCGTTAATACGCTCAAGCTTGAGTTATTAAGTTTGACGTGATTGATGAAGCGAGAGGGTAAGACGTGCAGTAGGAAATGTCAAATGTTGACTTATAATAGCGATTTAAACTAGTCGTTGTGTACAATTTTTGACATTATCTTCCAAGAACTATAACCAGTTGTGGCCTGGCAGACTCTGCAGGGTTAAGATCTGTGTAGAATATCAAACAGGCCGTCCGCATGGACCAGGGTTCCCGTCGTACGTACTCGGAAGGCTCTACCTTTCAAGCGAGGTTGAAAGCAAATGTCAGAGATTAAAATAAATGTAAGTATAATTCATAAGCTGATATTTTTAACTTGTGCATGATTTCTTTTGAGATTTCTGAGAAAAGGGGAATTATTTACGTAATCGAACCACGACTGGATTCGAGACTGAACGCAAAGACTCATACGAGGACTCATATCGATTTC
Source organism: Mesaphorura yosii (assembly GCA_009869945.1). Lineage (NCBI taxonomy): Eukaryota > Metazoa > Arthropoda > Collembola > Poduromorpha > Tullbergiidae > Mesaphorura > Mesaphorura yosii. The sequence continues at coordinate 5,264 of WIXG01000243.1, read as the reverse complement.
AGCTTCGTTTGACAAGTTGTAATGGGCTTTATGATAAAATGCTGTTTGTCAATCGCAATCGTAATGTCACTGTAGAGAAGACCATTGAATATGTAAGTGCTTGGAACATGGAACAGATGTACAGATGATGGTTGACTCGGCTCGGCTGAACCTTGCGACGGCATTCAGTAGGAGTATTCATTAAGACATTTACTAATAACTTTCAGTGACACATTGATAACCTCTTCGATTAGAGTCGAGTCGAATTTGGAGAAAACGAAAATCCATAATGTACAAATACACAGACACCAGATGTAAGCGATGTTCGAGAGTTACAACTTGTTCCAGTCCTAATGCACTGCATTTACAAGTGTAAAATCCATTTCTGATCTGCTCCTGTTCTGCATGTCTGCATCTCGTGTTTAAAGCAGATACGAAACCGCTCAACACAGATCCCAGGAAGATTTTATGGCATTCCCAGATCTAAAATCAGACTCTCTCACATTCTCGAATCTGTATCAAACTTCGCGTTGTAAGTTTTTCAAAGCCTGAACTTTTTTGACGTGAAGCAGACGCGTGTTTTATTTCCGAATTTACATAGTCAACCAATTTTATGATTATTTCTTACTGCAGCAGTGCCTTTATTTAGGGGCCATTAAATAAACACATCATCATCATCAAACATGATTACATGAATTATAGCATGTCTTGTCCTGCTGTTGGCTCGGGCCGGCCGCAGGTTTTGGTGCATGAATGACGCGCTGTGTGCTTTGTGTGTACAATCAATTTATTGTTCTTTGTACGTGGAACTAAAGAGGGGATAATTGAAGAATAAACGAACAAACCACACACGTCTTCGTCTTCCGTCTTTCGCCCGTAGCCATTGCAGTGACCGTACTCTTACTTTCATCGGACCCAACCCTTTCCTCCACCACAAGAACGCATCTTTCTTGCATTGACGGCTGGGCAATGTATTAGTCCAAAGACTGGCCAAGAGTTTGTTATAAGAACTACAATAAACCCACAACATGGAAAAATGAATTTATGACTTTTAATTTTATGGTTACATTATTATTATGACATGGTAAATATTTACGGGGTTGAATGTATGAAGAGAGTCCGTGTCTCATTATTTCGAATTAAGAGTCAGAAAGCAGAGTTGTGTCTGGCCGCTCGTATTTATACTTTTAGCTCTTCTGTCAAATGTCAATGTCAATCTCGATGGTATTACATAGAAAATATTTCACTTTTAGCTGTTGGGTTTCCTTTTCTCACCAGAATAGTGAGGAACTTGCACTTTACTTTGGTGTGAGCATGCACTCGTTCCCTTTCCAGCCAATGTGGAAATGTAATCAGAACAGAATGGCTTGGCTAACTGTAAGCAGGGTGGAAAAGTCACACTCTGACACGAAATATGAAATTTACGTCCTTTAGTCTCTGGAGACTGGATGCGGGTTCTGAATTTCTGTCTTATTATTGGACTTCACAGAAATGGTGTTAAATGGGATAGATGTCTTGGCTTGGCTAAGTGTCTTTATTAACACCAGACACACCGGATGAGTTGACTTAAATTGGGTTTAGTGGTCGAGTCGACGAGGGGACACGAAATTTAGGCCTGAGACTGAGAGGCTCAAGTGAAGTCGAGTCATATATTTTATTCTTCACTCATAAGTTTCAAATTACCGCCCAACATAGTCTTGAAGGTATTTTAAAATTTTCTAGTGCACTCAAACAATTCACATCGATCTTTCAATTATGTAGTCATCAGCCTTCTTCAGCTCATTACTTCCAGAAACCATGTTTTTTGGGTCTTTCACTGGGTATTTGTGGTTGGAAACGAAGTGTCGATGATGATGGATTTCCAGGACGCATACTACAGTTTTTTTTGTAGGAGATTATGTTGTCATTGTTCTTTGGTTCACAAGTAATGATACGAGAAGAGAGAAATGTTCGGATTTCACTGATTTTGTTTATTTTACCAGTCAAGTCAAAAGCCATGTTAAAGCTTTAAGAAAGCCAGAAACTTAAAATTTTTGTGTTTGAGGAAACAGACTCAGTTCCTGTGCTCCATGTTACAGCGTCAGAAATAAAATCAACTGAAATGATATACATTTCCATTTCCTTGTGTCATGGTGCCACAGACCACCATCACGAGAACGAGGCGAGTTGTTTTAACTGGCTGATTGCTGAGGCTTGCCATACTTTCCAAGCTCCAAGTTGAATTTCAATCCGAGTCCGTACACGAGGAAGAATTTCCTTCACCAACCCTTCCTTTAAGAAAACAAAGTGAAATAGCGCAATCTTGTTCGGTGAACAATAGGAGCAACGTACATGCTGTAGTTGTGAAGTTGTAAACCAAATACAAGCAAAAGGAAAACCCACATAAACTTCAAAGAAAACAATCGCACAAATTCAGCATTCAATTTTAAGACGTTTTAATGCGTTTCTTGACATTTAAGTTCATTTTGAGATTAAAAATCCGGACTAAAAATAATTCGTGGCTACATCGGCGCATTCACGTTGCATGTCAATCCGAACTTTTGTGTCTGCAATAAAGTGTACCCTAAAGATGAATGTGCTGGAATCTGCAGAATACGAGTGGAATCATTCACAAGAGTTTCTCTATTTCTTTGCCCTGCACAAATTCGAGAAGAATTGTTGGCTTTGTTCTAGGAATTTGAAGCGTGAAATGACTGAATGCAGCTTCACTTCACTCAATTTAAGTTCAACTGACCGAGTTTGACAAAAAAAGGTCCTCGCCCGAACATTCTCCAATGGTCACCACACCATTGCGTTACTCGAAGAGCCAGCATGGACCTATTTTGTTATTAAATTGTATGGATTCAAAGAAAAGCAAATAAGCTGGTGGCTGCGTTTTGTAGTCACTTTGAAAGATGCAAAAGAATCGGCAGTTTTAAAGCTATTTTCGATTCGTCATAAAATATCAAAAATTGTAACATTACGCGTCCTGCCTTGATATTTTTCAACTTGATTTGATACAAGTCATCTGGCTAAACATTTTCTTGCTTGGCAGTACAAAATAAATTGAGATAATAGCAACGAAGAGAAGAAACTTTGTGCAAAGCACCGAAAATATCCACATTAGCGCACATGATTGAGTGTCGAAGTCAAGCAGGTTAAACTTTGCGCACTTGATTATCGGGATTCGTTGGAATTCTGCCAGAAACGCGTGAAACGTAAACAAAGATTAGTGAAATTGATTTATGGTTTGACTTGATCTCAACTCGGCCACGGCAACATCAAAATTATCACCAACCGATAGTTCCGTGTGGTAATGAGTTCCGTGCTGGATGCGGCAACATTATAAATCGATGCATCTTTGCCGCAGAAAAACTGTAAGCCTGCTGCTTAACATTTAGACAAGCAAGACTCATTTTGAAAGGCAAAATTCCAACCAGTGCACGACTCTTCGAAGTCTTGACTTTCTTCCAGTAAGTATTTGTCACTGATTATTACCGTTTTATGACGAGCTTAAAAGTGTCGACATTGTCTCCTCCAAATCTTTACCTATTTTATGTCTTTCAAGTCTGTCTGAGTGCTGGACATTTACCGCCTGTTCACAGTCTATTTTCTTTTCAATGTGCTCGCTTGTTGAGGACAAACATTCTATTTGTTTATTGTGTGCATCATTTCACGGCTTGCTGTCATCTCTGTGTACGTTACTCACCTGGACCCTCTTTCCTGCATGCAGACTGCGTCCAGCGATTAGAAAGGACGACCCAGTCCTTTCAAGAGAAACGATGCTCGATTCTATTCTTCAGACTAAAAAACTTGTAAATGTCAGCTCGGGAGAATTATGATTGTATTAAACCTGCGAGAAGTGCCCATGAATTGAGAAGACTGCCAAGGCTATAAAAATAACAACTTCGAGCGCACAATGCATCAAGACTCAAGAGTCGAACTCCAGGCACACGGCGGAGGCAGGAATCTTGACTCTTGAGTGTATTTTGATAAGAAGCTGGCCGAGGAACCAGAATAATAAAATTCTGTGCACTGTGTACACAAAGCAGATTCCAAGAGCAGCAGCAGCGGAGTGAACAGGTGAGGTTCACGAAAAGTTGGAGGATCTCCCGTTGTTCTCAGCTTCATCATTTATTTTCCTGTATAAATATTGTTCAAGTACACATTACAGACGAAGTGGACACAAGACCCCTGAAATTGTTAACGCAATGCACGACTCTGTGTGTTGTGCTGCAATGCAAATGAGATGCAGAGACTAATTTAAATTATTGAGTCACCAGTGTCACCTCATTTTACATCCTTTTTATGTGTATCATGTCTGACAATTCCATTTGTCTCACCTTGGAAGTGTCAAGTAAATAGCCGTGCTGCGCTGAAATCATTGTCTCCAAAGCTTGCCCGGGCCCAGCTAAATGCGTGTCTTTACAAATTAGAGAAAGCAAGCAAGAAAATGTCTTGGTTTTGAATCTTGCGTCTTGATAAGGTGACCATTGACTTCAGGCGAGCCTTTTGGCCAAACGTTATTCCAGATTCAAAATATATGCTGCAATAATAATAACACGAGGTGGTTCTGTTTGATCAGCTCTTCATTCTCACCATACTCGACCCGACACTTCAAAATATAAATGCCATTTGTATCTGCTCCTGGGCCACAGCCTTGATGCACTGAAATTGTGGGCAGTGCAAAGGTGCACCTGATTATTTGTGCCTCGAACTCAAAGTGGATGGATGACTTTGCTGGATTGATTTTCACCTGTATGAGCTCTGGCACTGTAAACACTACCGCTCCAACGTAGCGTAGACCGTAGCGTAGGTGCAACGTAACCTCATCTTGATTATCCTGATCTGAATGTCAATGGCAATGCTCTATCCAATGCCTAATGCACACGTAAACATGAACTTTGAACGCACAAGATCAATAAATCCGACAATGACTGGACTTGACTTTGATTTGATGCAACAAATCAATGTGATGCTTTCAATCATATCCAGGACCTTGAAGGCAGTTTGGAATTCGTTCGCCTGCATTTTCAGTTTCATTTTGGCGCTCAGTGTGCAATGCGTTTTTCGATCTGGAAAGAATTTCAAATCGGGTTAACGTGGTAATATTATGGTAATCAATCAAAATTTGTGCTGGCTATGATGCACACATTCCGCTTACCCGTGAGCTTTATACTTGGAGTGCTACCTTGTACTACACAATGCAACCGGAGGATCGGCCGGATCATAAACTGTATTCTGCATTCTGCATCCTCGCATTTAAGCAGATCAACTCAAGCGAAGGTCGTCCAGTATAAAAATGC